>JAOWBR010116669.1:0-14150 GCA_028571145.1 Dionaea muscipula
ACGGTGGATGTGTAGAAAATGACATTCTAAGACATTTCACGTTTCACGTCCGACGTCCAATAATGACGGGAAGGTCTCCATTTGGACGTTTTTCGGGCCGATTTTGACGTTATAAAGGAAGTACCATATTCGAAATGATTTGGGGTGATCCGAACCGTTAGATGTGTTCAAAATGTCCTAAAAACGCATTGCGTTGACCCCTCGAGTTACGGTAGGGTTGATTCTCCCCAAATATACTCAGATTTCTAAAAGGTTTTTAGTTTTCCGAGTTTTCTTTTAGTTGGTTTTGATGCATTAACACCTCGAATTTCGGTATGGTTTTTTATACCCCTATAAAACACATATTTTGAACACATTCAACGGTTCGAATCGACCCAAAATATTTCGGTTATAGAACATATTTTGAAATCGGTCCATAACGTACTTTTCAACATCCGGAAGGAACCTTCCCATTATTATTTTACGATGAACATAAAACGTGAAATATCATAAAATGTCATTTTCTACGCAATTAGTTACTTTTTTTAAAAAATTATTATTCAATATTCACCTTTAACATTAGAATTTCTGTATTTTTTTCCCCCTTCTACGTCTAGCTTCACCTAAGTCATACACCAAGACTCCACGACCCGTGCTCCTTTTAAAACATTGCTCCTCTCTACTCTAATTCTGTCGTTAGCAAGCAGCAATTCAATTTCCTTGGTGTAATTCTAGTTAAACTTCCGTTCCCAGATTATAGCATACTTCTGTTGCATTTGATTCTATTAGTAATTCTTCAATAGCAATAGCTGTTCCTTAACTGGTTTGGGAAGTAAGTTCTAGTTGGATTCCTTCGGATCTGATCAAGCACTGTTGATCCAAATCCGAAAGCCTTGATCCGATATAGTAATCGTAATAGAACGCTCGTTCTGTTACAAACAACTCAATATGCAGAAAAATTGGGGGCATAGAGGTTCCTGCAGTCAACTCCTACGTCTATATACTAAAAACAGAAAGATTTTTTCCCTCTACGTGTACACGGCCTTTTGAGAATATACATCCATTCTGGTTTGTAAAGAACTTTGCAAGGATAACAAGATCTTCCCCTTTGTTCTGCCGAGTTCATGATAGTCCAGCGTCACTACCATGGTGGATGATCATCTTCTGGTTTTTGAGGCGGTAGAGGTTTCCATCCAGGTTTCTCATCCCAATACATATCATAATAGATGTGGCCTGGCGTGTGGTTCATCACACAGCACCATAAACCCAGGTACTGCTTCACTCGCTTCCTGAATTTTTGCTCTCTTCCCTAACCAAGATTGGTTCAAAGAGACAGAGACAGAGAGAGAAAGAGAGATATGCTTAAAAGAGTTATGGTTCTTTCTTCTTCAAAGGGACAATAGAAATTTAATGATGGCCAAGTAAACTTGCCTCATCGGTGAAACCAAGGAATGCATCTTGCATCGACAGGAAATTGATAACTTGCACATCTTTGAACGACGAGAACACTGTTTTGAACTGTGATTTCAAGAATTTTAGAGCGGGATTATTAGCTAAATTACAATAGCATTTGATAAGCATGGATTATACCCGGACAGGAAAAGAGACAATTATTATTACATTGAGAAAGTAGTTCCATACCGTTTCTTCACTGCTGCGTTTCGGAAACCTGATTATTCTTGGTAAATCAGAATGATTTGAGACATGACAATCTTTGGACCCCGCTTGACAAAGTTGAACATCAAGCCAAGACTCTTTCACCTTAAAACAAGACAAGAAAAAAACAAGTCAATATTGGCCCGAAATGTCTTTCTTCACATTGTTCCTTCAAAAAGTGCACATGTTGACTCTCATATACAATGTTACCTTGCTTGGCACTGCAGGATTATCAAGGAAGGAATACTCCCTGAAAGCTATCTGTTGGCCGAATTCTTTCTCAGCTAATTCCTTCAACATGACATTCACCTACAAAAAAGTAGTTTTGATTCATCATGGCATGATAGCTTGAACAGGAATCTGCAGGCAAATTAGATTGAGGATATATAGCTGACTGCTTCAAGTTTAAGGCGTATGAATATGGTTTCAAACATTCAGCAGGCAACTGTAAACACCATAGATTCTTGATTGACAAATGTACACTTACAGCGGTGAAAATCATAAATAAAGGAGGAATGTTGAAAAAGATGAGTGAGGAGTTGAGTAAAAAAGGAGAAAATGAAGGTATTTTTTCCCTTCTATGAAAAATTACATAGAAGTCGTCATCATCATCATTTCCACGACCACTTTCCACTAAGCGGGATCAGTCACGTATAACCAAATGACACATGCACATCGATAAATAAAATACACTACCTGTTGACTACCTAACACGCAGTAGAAGAAAGGTAATGCAATAAAAAAAATATTGGTTATCTTGGGAAGTTGAGAAATGTAACCAAACACATAGCATACTAGCATTAGAGCATATATATATTGACAGTATTACCATAGGATTGAAGGGTAGGACTCCAGCGTGACTTATTGATCACTGTTGGTGTGCATCAAGGATCAACTTTGACCCCGTACATTTTTGTGACAGCTCTAGATGATCTCGCGAAGGGTGTGTGTGAATAGATGTCTTAGTGCATATTTTTCACGGATGATATTATCTTGATAGATAAGACTAGAAAATGTGTTGAAGATAAGTTGAGGAGATTGACGACGGTCTTGGAAGATAAAGTACTTCGGATTAGTAAGAGTACGACAGAGTATATGAAATGTACTTTCAGCAGTGAAGAGTGAGGGGTTTCATAAGTGATAGTGGATGGATGGAGTATCCATAGGACGAATATGTTTAAATACTTAGGATCTCTTATTCAGGATTATGAAAAGATTAATAAGGAGGTAACAAACAGAATTAATGTGGGGTGACAGAAATGAAGGGCCTCCTCACGTATTCTGTGTGACAGAAGAGTACTTTTAAAGTTAAAAGAAAAATTTTATCGGACCGCTATTAGACACACCTTGTTATATAGGACAGCCGATCAAGAAAAATCACACCTAGATAGTGGCGATAGCATAAATGTGTATATTGAGGTGATGTAAGATGTTACTCGAAGAGACAGAATAAAAAACGAGGAGATCTGTAATCAAATAGGAGTGATATCAGTGATTGATAAGATGAAGGAAAGACATTTACGTTGGGCGGGCCACCTGTGGCAAAGATCAACGGATACGCCTGTTAAAATGATTGTAGTGAAAGGTATGAGAAGTGAGAACTAAAGGGCGACCGAAAAAGATTTAGGATGAAGTGATTAGAAGTGACCTTGAAATGCTACAATTGAACATGAACGATACTACACATCGTATAAATTGAAAGATGCAAATACGTGTGATTGACCTACCTAGTGGAATATGGTCAAGATGACGACGACGACGACTGAAGGGTCATGAAACACTCAACTCAGATCTTTATGGAGTACAACAATAGGGCAATAGAGAAGGCCCTCGAAAACCTAGATTTTTTCAGGAAAACTTAAATTGCCATAGGAAATGAACTATTCCAAATAGCTTCAAAAGAACCTAGTCTTATGACATGTATGCAGTGATCTTTACAATTAACATGCAGTATGAGGGTACAAAACCAAAGAGGAACAAATTTGCCACAAGATGATTCATTTTTCTGACGCAAACTCATTATATTGTACCTCAAATACATGATCCATAGGGCAGAGAAAAGGCTGTCGTGTCAAGGAGCCTTCAAGAACTCCAAGATGTGGAAACCAAAGCCTGTCCAACCTGCACCACATCGGGGGCATGACCTATAAATCACAATGCAAACTGAGGTGATGGCAGCATATAATAATCCAAATATCTTACAACGGCTGTCATGATTGCATTAAACGTCACAATTTAGACTTGCGTAGTCGCGACCTGTTTAGAACCGTTCTATCAAATATTTTCGTGCCATAACAAAGGTTAATAGGAGTCAATGACCACCACCTTAGAAACTGTGCATAACTAGTGTGCTCCTACATACTTTTTTATTAAATTTATAACCATCTGAAGCTCACAAAAAGCTCCTCAGAAAGTCTCCATCCAACAACCACCACCCCTTCATAAGTTATCCAGTGTCAACTCCCACCATCCAGCTGCTTTCACTCCAACAATGAGACTTTATCAGGAGAATTAGATTTCTATACCTTCCATCATGAACTTCAATATTTGGGATCAATGAGTGAAGCGCTATAACTTATAGCACAACATTCTGCAATACCCAAAAATGAGTTTTGCAGCTGAATAATAGCAGATTCAGTTAGGCTTCAAGCATCAGACCTTATTGCTGATTGTTCTGGAGACCAGTGCCATAAGGCATGAAATAGTATTTGCATCATCACCAAAATCTACCTCCTAATAGTAGCTTTTGATGCATGATACCTCCCAATTAAAAAAGCCAACAAGACAGTCCTTATAATGAGAGCCATCTTCATGTCTCACAAGTCAAGTTAATACCGATCTTTTATACATGATCAAATCCAAAACCAACAAATGCATGTGATAGTAATGAAGAAGTGGATCCATTTTTCTGATAAGGAGTTCTATAGCCACTGAGAGGGTGAAAGTACAGAAAAATTCAGATGATTGTTCTCACCAATGTACGATTCAATAGTGAAGCAATAGCAAGTGCTGTACGTATCTGCTTTATCTGAAAATAAGTCACTAAATAATCAACTACATGAACCAATCAAGATAAGTGATATAACAGCACAAGTAAAAGCCTCACCATCTTGGCATAATTAGCCGTGCATTAATAAGTAAAGGGCATGCCAAATTAAAAGATATGATGCTTACTTGATAATTAACAAGTAAAAAATGTGACTCAACGCTGTGATTCCCGTCTAACAATAAGCTTTTTGGAATGGATGGATTAAATGATAAATATCCTCCTGCATCACAATTTCAAAAATTGCATGTAAAAGTGAATTTTTTTTCAAGCCAGAAAATAAATTTTCAACTGGTTGAAGTTCAATTTTCAATTTATAAAATTATATAGGTAATCTTTGGAATGGATGGATTAAATGATAAATATCCTCCTGCATCACAAGTTCAAAAATAGCATGTAAAAGTTAATTTTTTTCAAGCCAGCAAATAAATTTTCAACTGGTTGAAGTTCTATTTTCAATTTATAAAATTATATAGGTCAATTAAACATATCTCAGATGCTTTATCCTAATTCAGCCTATGAACCTTTATTGTCCTATTTCCTGTTGGAAAAGGACCAATCCCTTTGTACAATCTTTCAATTACTTCATTGTTCAAAATGGCCTAATGAGGCAGTTAGATGGAAAGTGTTCCAGAAAATAGAGACAAAATACAGTTGGCCAACAAACGTTCATCTGTTTGTAGTTTTATTTTATTTTTCAAAATTATAATGGTCAAGTAAACAAATACAGATGGATTCTACTAATTCAAACTATGAACCTTGATTATCCTGTTTCCTGTACAGATGAGGAATACATGGTTATAGATCAATCCAATTGACAAGGACTTTCACTGCTATATAACTCATCCTATCCCTCTTTTTGGCCTCCTTCAGCATCATGTGGATGATGCCAACAAATTCCCCAGTACTTTTTTTTTCTTGCTTCTTTTTGCTTCCTCCCTCACTTCTTCCCTTCCTTACACATCAAGTGAACAAGCAAGTGTGTACATGTATTAGCATTTTAACTGAGTAATTTGACCACCTAAAAAATTTCAATAGATGGAAGAAAAATGAGAAGAAAAGCAATCTTAAGTCAGTATATATCTTTATCCTTTTCTCACCCTGTATTCTTTATAGTGTGTCCACGCTTGCAGAGTCACTGTCAAACCGGAATTAATTTTTTTACAATTCAATTAGGGAAATTTCTGTTGAAAAATGGGACTTGAATCACTGTTGAAATTAATATATCGATTTGTAACCTATCATAACTTAAGAGTTGAGGGGAACTGCAGTACAGGCAACTCAGTGGATGAATCTTATTGTTATGCACATCCTCTAAACAACAATAGACACATAACAGGTTTAAATTGCCAACTTTGATACTTTACAGGAAGGCTGCAAGGAATTTACCTGATGAGTTATAATACTCGGGTGGATCATAAAACAACATGGCTTCCCGGAGCCTATGGCGTTTCCCTGCAGTACCAGCATACTGGAATGTAGTATGCACAGCATATGGCTCCAATCTGAATTGTTGATACATGCTCTGTCAACAACATAATACGAAGAACAAAATCAAACTTTCCTCAAGGTACCTTCCTCAGATATACATTACAGAAAAAGTGTTTAAGCGAAAAAACATAAAGGGAATTCTTATTTCTAGAGCAAATAAATCTTAAAAGGAAAAAAACTAAAACAGAACTCCAAAGGGGGTGCTTTTCCAGTGCAAATTGCTTGGGAGATCAAAGAATTTTCTCAGGAAACTACAATCTCATAGTAAAATTGAATCAATAAACATCCAGCAGGAAGAGATTATCAAATTAGGGTGACTTACACTTTCCAACTACAGTATTTACTCCCTGAGGAGAGGGAAGAACAGAAGAAGGCTACATTACTTCCTTTGGCGTTACGACATACTTATCTTGTTTTTTCCCCTCACTTGGCAACATAGAGATTATCAATCTTTGCATTCATCTCATGGGCCAACTTTAGCAGTTTACAGAAGTTGTGCATTTGCGTCACATATTTGGCAGTATTCAGTATTCACATACATTTCGGGAAAAAAATGGGGTATTTTAGGCATGCTACTTAAGGAAGTCGACAATTTTTAATCACAAACAGGAAAATAGGCACTAGTGGCTCATAGAAGCAATTAATAGACAAGAAAAAGGGTTGAGTGAAGATATAAAAAAAAGGGGAATAAAAGAGTGAAAGAGGATAAGATTGAGCGAAGTAAATGCAACTGTTAGTGTGTAAACCGTAAAAAGTATAGATGGTAAAAAGAGGTGACCTACATTATGTAAAAGAAAGACGTTAGCAATTTACCTGAACAAAATAAGTATGCCCACTACAAAATATGCTAGCAGGCAGAACGCCCAGCTTGAGGTTTCCATCATAAGCATATACAAGGCCACTATCGTCATCAACAGATGGTCCTAGCTGCCTTCGAACGATATCGTTGAATCCATTCTGATCCCATATCTTTTCATCAGCCAAAAGCATTTCTTTCCATTCTTTTGCCAATTTCTTTGAAGATTCCGTAGGACGCCAATGGAAGATTCCAATGTTGAATGCACCACTAACTGCACTACATGGAAGGATCAAAATCAATATTCCCTATGGATTTTTCTTTGCAGGTTGCCTATTGTGAAACTCTAATCCTACATAGGTGGTGGGTAGGGAAAGATTGAGATTAAATATAAACTTAATATGTTTTATCTCTATCAACAACACTTAATGAAGAAGATAAAAAGGCTCACTAAGGTGTGGTTAATAGGGTTGTGGGCCCAGATCGTTATAGGTCATATTAAAGTGGGTCAGTCATGATTGGAATTTGTGCAATGGGCCAAGGTACTATATAGCCGAACAATTATTGGACCTGAGTGCTAACAGGAATGTGTCCTAACAAGAACATTGGTGCTTTAAGTGGGAGAAATTATGATACATCAATCCCACATCGATGGGTGAGGAAAGATTGAGATTGAATATAGACCCAATGAGTTTCATATTTGTCAACAACACTTAACATTTTCGAATTAGAGAGGATAAAAGACTCATTAACGTGTGGTTGGGAGAGCTCTGAGCCCAGGACGTTATGCATATAACTCAAGATCATTCATATAAACAATTCATTGAAGTTCTCAAACAAGGCTCAAACAATAATGTTGAACATGTAAACAACACATATGGCACCAGTAATGCTCTTTAAACACTAAGCAACTGATGTTAAGTGATAAATATTTTAAATGGTGCAAAAATAGAAAAAATGAAGTAAAAAAGAAAACAAGCCCGTTTAACAAATTTCTTTTCTTTTTCCTTCTTTGACAGGTGGAATAAATTTTCTTAGGAATGATATTTTTCCTTTTGAATTTCAAGGAAGATTGAAAATTTTTCAGGCAAAAAAATGGGGAAAACAAAACAACCAGTTTCAAGAAGAGAAAAAAGCAGCAGCGAGGAGTTAATAATCAAAGACCCCATACCATGTACTCCATTTACCACCATCATCACTCGTTCAATAATGAAACCTCTTCATGAACTATGTAATAGCCATCAGGCTTTCCACAGCAGACAAATCTGGCTACCATATGTGCAACTAGTACACTTCTGAGTGATTTTCTCTTTTGTCTAAAACTCAAAATCTCCTCTACTTCTCCATTGCTTAACTTTTCTAATTTCCCTCTATCCTTCAACAAAGTAAATAACTGATAGAGTGCGACTTTTCTAATACTTTCCAGCAATGTTAAAACATTAGGGTTTTAACATTTCAAATAGGGCATCACCCACAAGGTTAACTGTCCTACTTAGATCACCCAACTTAGTACTCCAGCATTGACAATGATGGAAAGTAGACTAGGTTTTGGTTGAAAATTTCATCACCAATACCCTATCAAGGGGGCATGCATGCAGACAGGATGGACCCACACTCTTCGTCTGGCATTCCACATATGGGCACTACATACGCTACGAGATGGCATCTCTATCAGATTCAATCTGGGAAGTGCAACTTTCCTTTGTGTCACAGACTCACACTCTCCCCACACTTCACCCAAAAAAAATGTCTCTTCCCATACAAGACACCAACAGCCAAAAGAAATAAATGTCCAAATCCTTTTTTACTCCATAACAATATTTTGTGAAGTGGTTAGCTTAACTATCCCTCAAAAAAAGGTCGGTTGCATGCCCAAATTAAAAATCAAATTTGGACAAAGAAAACACTGTTTTTCTGCCATTTGACAAATTAATCAAATCCTGGACTGGTGATTTCAGGACAGCCTACAATGTTGCAGAATATGAAAAATAGCACAGTCAATACTTTTCTACTATTGCTCACAACCAAAAGCAATTTATTAAATCCAACTAAAGAATACGTATCCACACAAAAAACACATAATCAAATTAAGAACATCCAATCAAGCTATTTTGAAAAACCCAAGTCACTAATGTCATATAAGAAAAGATGTAGTAAACCAGATTTAGTACTGTCAGACCTTTCTGCCAAATGTCCAATCTGTCATCCGTAACCGTTGGGACAACTTGGTCACTTGATGTCAAGACATCTGCTTCAGGAAAACGAGCCAAATATGGAAGAGGATTCTGTTGTTAGAAAACAGAATAGATATATATCAGAATACGAAGTCATGAAAAAGGTAGGGGAGAAATAGGACAAGTTAGTTGGATCTATTATTTGGCTTTGTGATGAACTTGTCACACAATTGTTTCTCTTTGATCATGTCAATCTGGCAGCACAGGCTTAATATGTCATACAAACAAGTAGTTGGCCTGCTGTTACATTATGAAGCAGTTGTTTAGGCCTTAAAGGTGACATACCCTCCATCATCAGCAGTTTTGTTTAATACAATTAGAGATCAGCATAAAAGTTTGCAATTTGTATAGAAAAAATAGGAACAGAAGAAAAGGTAAAGGCAAGGGAGAATTACAAGTGGAAGTACCTTCAACCAAACCATGTCAGTGTCGCACATCAGTAGCTCAACCTCAAATGGCAGAATAGAGTCAATTAGGATGACCTTCTCTCTTCCCATTTTATGAAATGTGGGTGAGCCCCATCCAACATCAACTGTACTCATATGGCTTTCCATATCAAACACAGGAATACCCTTCCAGTACAAGGCTTCCAACAATTTAATATCCATAGCACCTGAAACAAGCATTCCATGCTTTCCTTAGGAATCCCCACCATTTCAAAATAATCAACCAACAAGTTTCCACTAACAAGGTCAAAGGCTATGAGAAACTCACCCACAAGAAGATTGGAAAGACCCAGATCAGTCAAGTGCTTAACCCAAGTCAGGATGAAATCCATAAATGCATAATTACCAAATGTCACTATGATTACATTATCCTTCACCCTCTGTTGCACCAACTCTTTCCTCAACCGAAACGTCTTCAATGGCGGCATTCTCTCTTTCCTAGATGGTGCCTCCCATATAGGTCCCAAACCCTTTCTCCTCGACTCAGCTGGAGTCACCGGCTGCAAATCCACCCCAACTGACCCAGAAATATTAGAACGAGAAGAAGAATATATACCTGAAATGAAAATATCAACTCATCAGATCAATGATCGATGGAGAGCTCAATTTCTAGCAGGAAGAACTGTGATTACCCGAGGGAATAGTAAAAGCTGAAGATGATGAAAAGGAGATGGCGGCATTAGGCGAGAAAACAGCAGACAAGACATAGAATGAAGAAACGATGATCCCGATTATGACAGTGGCGTAAACGGTCAAAAACAAGGGCTTCGAATTCGCCATTTCCTGACATGGATTCTTACATGCCGCCATTGTTACTTCTAGCTCTTAATCGTTGAAGTGCTATGAAATCATAAGGATCGGATCACTGAGAGATCTTGGAATGTGGAGAGAAACCCTAGCTTCCTCTCTTTTTTGAGATTTGATCGCCGGCTGTGGGTTTGGTGATCGACCCAGATTTGTCGTTGATTACTGGATGATGGAAATTTGACTTACTATACAAGTGTCGTCACGGCCAAGTCATCGGTTCCTTCTCCCATGTACTGGGTTGCCCGTGCCCAAACACAGTAGCCAAATTGAAAGCGAACAGTGATCTCCGTTAGAGCAAGTTTTATAATAGCGCCTGCCATTCTAACGGCACACCCCCTGTCATTGTGTTCGGATTTTATCTTTGTTTTTTTATTTTTGTCAAAACGGTTTTACCAGTTTCAAAACAAATGATAGTATATTATAACACTGTTTCACCAAAAAAAATAAAAAAAAATCTACACACTCTAAAGTAATTAGCAATAGCAAAGGCCATTTGTCATTTTTTTCGTTATGAATAGCGCATTTGATAAAAAAAATAATAACTCTAAGATCAATAGTACATAACCATATTTTGGACCATATCCTTTAATAATTCTTATTATATCTTTTTTTAGCTAATTTTCGTTTTGTATTCGACTCAAACTTAACATTGTTTAATAAGATAGTAGTATGATATGAATCAATCACTTTTATGTCATTCTTATCAATAATTCTCATTATTTAACTTTTTATCTTCTTAAAATGTATCAAGATTATATTTGTTTTGATCGTCTCAAAAAATTATAAACTTTAACTATAATATTATATAATGTTTATAAATAGGAAGAAATAAGAATTGAGACAAAGGAAGAAAAAGAAAAACTCAAAAATTGTCTAAGTTATTTCTCCACCCATTTTGTTTCAATTTTGGATGAAAAAATGACTCATCCAAAATTTGGCTACATAAATGGCACACCATTGGACTTTGATTTTTTATTGATTTGACCAAAAAATGGATTTGACCCTATCCATTTTAACATCACCGGTCTTGCTCTTAGTGCAAAATCTCGAATGAATTGAACAAAGGATTCATTTCAAGCTATAGTTGAGTTTAATGGACATGTTGCAACAAGAGGTGGTTCGGAGGATTATGTTGCAGGAAAAGGTTCTTTTGAGAGGTGATTTTAATGGACATGTTGGGAGGGACTGTGGGGGCTTCGATAGGATCCACAGAGATTATGGGTTCGGGAGTAGAAATGAGGCAGGTGAGTCGATTTTAGATTTTGCATCGGCCACCGATTTAGTATTACTTAACAAGTGCTTTAAGAAGAGGGAGGAGCACCTCATCACCTTTAAAAGTGGCAGCAATGCTAGTCATATCAATTATTTCGCGATCAGGAATGTGCATCGATTAAGGTGTAATCGTGTAAGGATTGCAAAGTTATTCGGGTGAATGTGTAGCCACACCAACATCGACTACTAGTACTGGATGTGAGCTTTAAGAGCTGAAAGAAATAGAGGAGCGTGAAAGGATAGGAGGATCCAGTGGTGATAGCTAAAAGGGGACAAAACATTATTTCCAACAGAAGATGCTAGAGGAAGATGTATGACAAGTAGATGAGGAAGAAAAGGCTAATTCGATTTGGGACTATATGGCTGCCTATATAGAGAAGGTCGTTAAAGGATTTTTTGGTGGATCTTGAGATGAGAGATTTAGGGGTCTGAGGTTCAAGAGACGATTAAGTTGAAAAAAGAGAAGTTCAAGACTTGACAATTGAGTATGATAGACACAGATCATATGAAATATGCGGTGGTTAAGAAGAGGGCTCGTGCTGCAGTGGTTGTGACAAAGTTAAATGCATGCGAAGGACTCTATGCCATGTTGGGCACGAGAGAGAGGAAGAAGGATGTATATCGACTTGCGAAATTAAGGGATAGACAAAGTCGCGATGTGAGCACTGTTAGATGTATTAAAGGGGAAGACAACTCAGTCCTAATCGATGAATGAGCCATCAGGTCACGATGGGGATTACTTCTAGAAGATTCCTCATGAAGGAAAAACAGAGGTAGGAGAGCTGCGTGTTGAGAATATAGAAAGGGCTAGCACTCGGACGTATATGAGGCAAATTCATGTGTTTGAGGTGCAAAGCGTGCTAAAGACTATGAGTTATAAAAAGGTAGTTGGCCCAGATGGCGTACCGATTAAGGTCTAGAAGGTTTTGGGGCAGATTAGAGTGGTTTGGTTATGTGAGTTGTTTAACAGGATTTTGAAGGGGAAGATGCCGGAAGTTTGAAGAAAAAGTACGATTGTACCTCTATACAAGAATAAGGGTGGCGTGCAAGAGTATATAAACTATCGAAGAGTTAAACTTATGAGTCATATCATGAAGTTGTGAGAAAGAGTGATCGAGCAAAGGTTGCGTAGGAAAACTAAAGTAGCCGAAATTAAGTTTGAGTTCATGCCAAGATGTTCTACTATGAAGGTCATCCATCTTATGCGTGAAATAGTTGCGAAGTTTAGGGAGAAGGAAATAAACATGCACTTGATTTTTATCGAACTTAAGAAGACATACAGTAGGGTTCCAAGGGGAGTGGTTTGGTGGGTGTTACAGAAGAAGGGAGTGGGTAAAAAATATATCGATGTCATTAAGGATATATATTATCACACCCTACCCTAGATGAGACCGATACGTGACCCGTAAAGCCCTTTCCCATGCCACGTAAGCCTAAAAGAGATACTAATCAACCAAAAGCAATATGACAGCTGTACAACCATCCATAACTAGTTGTACATAAAAGAGGATAAGTTCGTAGAGCTAATAGCTTATATCAACGGATGCAAAAGACGACAATAAGGTCGTCACCTCAAAACTCAATAGAGGCAAATCATACATATCGGAGTATGTCTCACGCAAAAATGTATACAGGACATCAAAACATAAAATTAAGAGGCTAGGCGACGTCCCCCACCAAGCATCCAGCAACTCTAATCCTGTATACCTGCGAAGTAGCGGAAGTAGATCCGTCAACTTATGAGGCCTGAGTGAGATGTGGTACAAGGCGAAACAAATGGCATACTCAGAATAAAAGGCATACCAAGCGACAATATAAATAGGTGAACATCAAGTCTAAGGCATAACGAAAAGATATGCCAACAGTCTCATCATATATCATAACTCATCATCCCTATACTCATTAAGGAGAGGAAAAAAAAAAACAAAGAGACTCTACTATCAAATCATGCAACACATCCCATCAATAGGATAACGAACATGTATCAAGAGATAGCATGTAGAATATCAATGACAAGATGAGGAAAGACAAGAGCACTGGGCAAAACAAGTCATGAAACAATCATGACGGATAATCAATAGACCCTCAAACAACAGGTCATCATCCATGTCTCATACCTCAATTTCTCATGCCATCTTACACACCATACCACATATCATTCCTTATAACGTACTACTGATCATATCATAGGTAGATCATATCATACCTTAGACGGAATACACAATATCAGGTCATAACACATATCATATAGTACCCTTCCATCTCAGAGAGTCAATCATGGAATGGCGACCAGGCAGAGCACGCTTTCAGGCCGGGAACCGTCTGTAATGCCCCGTGTTTTATATTCATTTTTATATTGTTTTATGCTTATTTTTGATCGATACTTTATTTTTTGAGGTTTTCAGTTTTTCGATGAATAGTAA
>JAOWBR010116780.1:0-14150 GCA_028571145.1 Dionaea muscipula
AGCATCCGTGCTGGCACCGGAAGATGACTCCTGCCAAAACAAGTAGGGGTAATATCCGTCAGCCATCACTAGTTGGTGAAATGAAAAAGAGATAGCAAGGTAAATGACATGAAGAGAAGGTACCCAAAATAAGTAGTCTCAACCATGCATCTTAAACTATGCGGAAAATCATCATGAAAAGGAATGCAATACCGATGAATACCAACATTATTAAAACACATGTCATGATAGAAGTACCCTTTAATAACTTATAAATCACACGTGTCGTAGACAATCCATAATCCATCCGAGGTGATATAAAACACGAGCCATAATAGACCCTTAAATCTACTAGAAATGTCTTAGCATTTCAAATCAATAAAATATCTCTTTAAATCCACTGACAGGAGTATAATGGGTATAAAATTGGCCATATGTAAAAATCACACTCCTAGGATATCCCAGTAAAGCCAACTTGATGTGCATCCTGGTATGGCATCACCGCGCACATGCACTATCAAGTGGTAACTGTCTTAATCTCCTCGCCGCGAACGGATTGACCTAAGGACGTTGTGACACCCTTAGGTGGCCTTGGTTTCCACATAGGGAAGAACTCTAAGGACTTGAAATTCTAACCTATATCTCAAGTCCAAAAGACTATCTCACAGGCTATAGAAACCCGCAGGCTAAATCATATCTACCTCGAGGCTATAAAAGCCTGCAGGTTAAGGCATCAATCTAACATGTACAAATCTCACGGTTCAAAAACATGTGAACAGAGGTGATGAGCCTCGTATGAGCTAAAATAGAAGTGACGAGTCTCACTTCAGGAAAAACCTTCTTAAATAAGTCCCATGCTAACAAAAAGGAGGGATAAGATTTTCAATTCATAAGAGTACTCTCCCACTCATAGTGGAGTAAATCCGTCAATAAAATGTGTCCCAACATGGAACGATTCCAAAACGAGTAGAAGCATCAACACGACCCGAGGGTCGGAAAGAATCGATAAAACAAAGACTAATCAAAATCATTTAATACAACTACGGCTTTGCCGACCGTAGGAAAATGGAACCCATGATAAAAGCTATGCAACTCAAAGGAACATCATGCCTTGTAAATTATAAAACTTGAATCATACCACGAAATGACGTTACATATATATGCATATTTATCATACGCAGTAAAATGGAGAAGTCAACGAGTATGTAAAACTCACGTACCAACCATCTCATAAAATATTTCACCTGAGCAAAACACGATCAACCACACCAAGGATGTTCTGACTGAGCACCAACCGGCCAACTGGCTGACCAATGGTCCCTGGCACAAAATCATGGACAAAGTCTAAACAAAACGCTCAAACGGCAACTAACCAAATCAACAAGCTATCAAGCCCCAAACAATCCAAAACCGGACCCTAAAGATTCTCTAAGACAAGCTTAGATCATCACCTAACTTTCCTTAAAGCAACTCAAGAGAAGCGGAGCAAAACCTTCAAGATAACTTGAAATCCGGTCGGCCGGTTCCTTGAAACCGGTCGACTGGTTTATGCAAACAGAGAGCATGCCAGGAATCCGGCAGGCCGGTAATGAAATCCGGTCGACCGGATACCCTGTATGCTGAATCTGTAGGAAATCCTTATGCACGAACTCAACCCAAAATCATCCAAACTTCTTCCTAATCACTTCAAACAAGTCTCAAGACATGGAACAAGGAAAACCAAGCCTTCCAAACACTTCAACCACATGTCAAACTCAAAATCATCCTCACAAAAATCAATCCAAGCTAAACAACCTAAGAACTAAAACATAAATCATGAACCACATGCAAACTCATCCAAAACTCAACTCCAAAACCTCAAACAAGTGTCAAATGACATATTAAACCATGTCAAACCAACTAACTTCATCAAGCACAAGCAAATCACAACTTCACCATCTCAAAAATCCATTCAAGCTATCATCCACGGAGAAAACCAAATAACATGAAACGTACCTCTAAAATCTCCAAATGGGTGATGCTCCAAGCTTCCTTAAGTTGCCACCGTGCTCTCCTAACAAGGATCAAGCAAGGTCCAAGCCAAAGATCAAGTGAAAGTGATGAAAATGTCAAGAATCTCCAAGTTCTTCTTCTTTTCTTCTCTTCTCTTCTCTTCTTTCCTTCTTCTTGTTTCTCACGTGGGCAGCCCAATGAAGGTTGGAACCAGCCTTAAAAGCATCCCCAAAATCCTCTAAAAAGTCCACAAAATCAACTATAAGCAACCTCCTCCCTCATCTTCAATGAAATGCCACGTCACAAATCTAACAAATTTCCAACTTAACTAGCATCCTCTAAAACACCATCACGCGTGGAAACTAATCCGCTAAGCCTCAAACTCACCACCAAAAATCATGAAATTAAAAGACGGTCACAATGAATCCAAATTCGAAACGTAAAAAACCGTCACCTTACAAATCGACTAATTTGGAAAAATCCGTGAAGTCATCATACGTCAATATGGTACTTAAAGTTCAAGTCTCATCGAATCGGTCGTGTCGGTATCAAAATATCGTCCGTACGATATACAATGCAAAAAGTAGCCGAAAGACGATATAAAATACGAGAACACTATTCACGAGGTTACTATTCATCGAAAAACTAAAAATCTTCAAAATGATTTAACAATTATAAATGAGCATAATTCAATATAAAAATGAATATAAAAACACGGGGTATAACAGGACTGAAGGTTCGAGAGGGAAGGTAAAGCGAGAAGAGAACGAAGATACTGAAATGGAGTTTGAAAATCAAGAGTATGAGAGGGCATACGATTGGTAAGTGACCGCGTCGTTGCACGGTCAGTTTTAAATGTTAAAATCTAATACTTAGCAAGTGGCTGAGTACAGGTATCGAATTCACAGGAAATGGTTTGGTGTTTAATTTTAACTGCCGGAGAAGGGGTTGAAAGTTGGTTTGATTTGTTTTTAAACTAAAATTAAAGAAAGTAGGAAAGTAGTAAAACCGGCAAGCACACACAAGTGGAGGAGGTTGAGATATGAGATAGAGGTTCAGGGTCCTAATTTCACTTTGCTCTTTTAATCATTTCATGCATAGGGTGGTTGGTTGTTTGATTTTATTCTTTTTCGGTAAAGCCGACTTATGGCATAGACTATCCAGTAGTACAATCTGTCTCGTTTTATTTCAAATGACACAATCTGTCTAAATGGTATAATCTATCACAGAGTTTCAGTGATCCTACGAAGTTCTATTACGTGATTAATTGTTTGGAAATATGCGTAATTTAAACCCTATTTACTAGCCATCCGAACATACTTTAAATCAACACATAATTAATCAAACAATTAATATGCATAAAACAATCATTTCAGCAAAATTACATCAGGACCCCAAACAAGGAAACTAGCCACTCATAGCAAATGTTATTCCGTACATCATTTCAAAATAAGTCATAAAAATTACAACAGTTCTAAACATGCCTAAAAATACCCGGAATAATCTAAGTATCTCTGTTTCTCCCAACGGTTCTAATATTCCGTCGGGTGCTGAAGTGGATGGGAGAAGGCTAAAATAAAATGAAAAGGTGGAATTGGAAAGGGAAGAGGAAAGGGAGTTCTCCAGGTGTCTGGGCCGCTAGGGAAATGTGTAGAATGAAGGATCCGCGGCCACCTATTTATAAGGTTGAAAAATGGATCTCCTACGGTCGTAGGGAATCCCTTACGGCCATAGCGACGGACGTGGCTATGGCTGTAGGGAATCCCCTACCGTCGTAGCAGCAAAAATTTCAAAAATAAAAAATCTTTTCGCTTCGGTTGCAAGAGGCGAGTCGGCTACGATCGTAGGACTCTCCTTACGGCCGTAGCATCCAAAATTTCCATAATCATCACTGGGCCCGCGCCTCCAAGCCTTTTTTCTCCATTCTTTTCCTTTCAAAGCCCAAAATGCACGTCTATAGACCTGTTAAATCAATATAATTAATTAAAAATAAATATTAAGCATGAAATAATAGGTCTAAACATAAAATATGCTAATACACAAACCTAATCTCCCAAACATGATGATTTTAACCAATATTAAGACTGTATAAAGTGGACTTTACACACTCAACACTCCCCCCCCAACTTAAATCTTGCTAGTGTCTAGCAAGCCTAAGCATGGAAAAGAAACAAATGATGTCGTGCAGCAATCTCTACATGTTCCAGTTCTAGAATTCAGTCTTCAAACAGAAAATGAAAAGCCGCTACTAACCATGCCTGGAACTGTCAAAAGAGTGTGTGTGTGCACCAAGTCAAACCAATCATATCACAAGTTCGGTCATGTGCAACTAGAAAATACTCCTAACACAAGTCTAACTCCATATCCCACGGGTAAAAAACATATGTATCAATGTGGACTAGAGATCACTCGATGGAGTCAGCAAAGCAATACACTCAGCTCGAAAATAGGCATCCTAAGCTAGTGACCAACGCATATTGAACTAACAATAGAACATAACCTAAGGGACTACCATCATCTTACCAAAGTCTTGCTCAAGATCAGAAATACAAATGAAATAGGGATGTAATGTAGATGAAGGCATATGGATAGAAAAATTTAATGTGGAGCTGAATGATGAAACTTAAATGTGCGTAGGAAGTATGTAAACTGACTACGGTAAACTCACTCCTATTCACACACTTGGCTTTTTCTTTTTCCTTATTTTGCCTTCTTTTATTTTTCAAGCAGCGTCTTTTTTTTTTTTTTCTTTTTCATTTGATGATTTTTCTTTTCTTTTCCAACTTTTGTTGTTGCTTTTCTTTCCCCCTCATTTTTTTTTCTTTTCTTTTCTTGCCGCTTTATTTCCACTTTTGAACAATTTTTCTTCTTTTCAAAACCATCCTTTTAGCACATCATTTTCATTTTTAAGATAGAAAGAATTTAAATCATGAGAATGACGCTATGTGTATGGGCTCAAAGTGGGTTCTAACGTTTTATGTGTTTAACAAAAATTTCAGAAGGCCCAAACTAAGCAAGAAAATTAGTTTTCGTCATTTCTTGAGCATTCATACCGTCTTACCACTAGCCATGTTTCAAAGGTCTGTTCATTTCCCTAATTCACTACAGGTCAGTCACTTTTTCTAATTTTGTGCAACTCTTAACTTTCCACTCATGAAAATCCCTTGTGTTAAAAATATTCTCTAGCTACACATGCCAACCACTATCATACCACAGACTTGGAAAGTGAATAAAAGTTCAATGACAGTTCTAAGCAAAAATCAACTTAAGCAATTCAAATTTCTAGAAAAGTTATGAACCACAGAACGTACCAATGCAAGAACACTCATACAAACACTACAAGTCCAATTCTCATGTAAGCATGCTAGTGAAGAGCAAAAATGAAGCAGGTAATCAAAGACGGAGGCAGGATTGTGATATAGGGGGGCGAAAATATACTTATAAAATTTAGGGGGGACGAAAGTCAATAGAATATATATATATATATATATATAATTCTTTGTACATTTTTATAGTATAATAATAACACTTTTTTTTCGTAGGGGGGGACCGCCCCCACTAGCTCCCCCTAGCTCCATCCTTGCAGGTAATACTGGCTAAATCAAAATTTTCAAAACAGATAATAGTGATAAAATTTTAAAGTAGTCCCCCCCCACCTTAATGTGAAATTGTCTTCAATGAGCAAAAAGGGAGAGTAGGAAAGAGATCACCTGAGATGAGCGAAGTCCTGAGTACTAGACAACGAAATAAAAGACCTATAAAAAAGAAATGACAGACACAAAGACAGACACCACTGACACAATAAAGCAGTAAATTAAAAACAAAAAAAAACGACTAATAGTTAGTAAAATAAACCAAGTGTTAGGCTGCCTCCCAACGAACGATTGTTTAAAGTCATTAGCTCGACTTCATAACAGTCGTGTTTCATCCAGGCTTTCAGACCCACGTAGATGCATATAATGCAAAAATCGCGAGCATTCCAAGAGAGTATGGAAGTGTAAAACTCCACAGGCCATGTGCATGCGTAAGCCTCAACAACTCATTCAGTGCAGTAGAAAGTTCATGAAGCAGCAAGTTGCTCCTCCTACCACATCATCAACTTTGAGTGGTGGAAAACCATCCACCGTGCAAAACATCACTGTCCCTGTGGTATGCGAAGGCACTTGGGACAACACCTCCCCCCAACTTAAGTTGTCCTTACTTAATGGCCCTTGTATTGTCGTGCATAACATCTTAACAAATTTGCTCGGGAACCACGACGACGTAGGAATTGACACTTTTACAAGAGGGTAGGGTTCACCATATAACCAATCCGAATCACCAAGCACTGGGACGGGCTTATCTAACACTTCGTTCACCGCATCCTCCACTATCACTATTGAGAGTGGCTGAGTTACATCTTCCTTTTCAGGTGCCATCAAAATGACCTCATCAACATTTTCCACGCATCCCCAAGCTCCACAGTTGTAATACTCATCTGGATCCATGAGTAGTTGAAAGAGACTTACCCGGTTCCCATAGTATATTTTGAAGTTCGGGAGGAGTATCACCTCGCAAAGGATTGGTCCATCCATAAGGTTAGGAAAGGAGAAAAATTCCGTTCTTTCTTCTGGGGGTGGATCACGTAATGATTGACTTATCTCATAGATAGAACAAGGCATAAAAACAATCATTCAAGCAAAATTATATCAGGACCCCAAACAGGGAAACTAGCCACTCATAGTAAATGTTATTCCATACATCATTTCAAAACAAGGCATAAAAATTACAACAGTTCTGAACATGCCTAAAAATAACAGGAATAATCTAAGTATCTTTGCCTATCCCGACAGTTCCATTATTCCGTCAGATGCTGAAGTGGATGGGAGAAGGCTAAAATAAAGTAAAAGGGTGGAAAGGGAAGAGGAAAGAGAATTCTCCAAGTGTCTGGGCCGCCAGGGAAGTGTGTAGAATGAAGGATTCGCGACCACCTATTTATAGGGGTGAAAAATGGATCTGCTATGGTCGTAGGGAATCTCCTATGGCCGTAGCAGCAAAAATTTTCAAAAATGAAAAATCTTTCCGTTTCGGTTGCTAGAGGCGAGTCGGCTACGGCTATAGGACTTTCGTAGGCCGTAGTATCCAAAATTTTCATAATCATCACTGGGTCGCGCCCCTAAGCCTTTTTCTCCATTCTTTTCCTTCCAAAGTCCAAAATACACGTCCATAGACCTGCTAAATCAATAAAATTAATTAAAAATAAATATTAAGTATGAAATAACAGGTCTAAACATAAAATACGCTGATACTCAAATCTAATCTCCCAAACATGATGATTTTAACCAATATTAAGTGGACTTTCGCACACTCAATAGTAAGATAAGCCGTGGAGCGCAAGGCTTCCCCCAATAGGACCGTGGGAGATTCATGCCAAACAGGGAAGCACAAACAATTTGGAGAAGTTGACGATTTTTCCGCTCCGCGACACCATTTTGTTGTGGGGTCTTGGAGCCCGATGTTTGGTGGCGGATGCCATGGAGGGTTAAAAAAACAGCTTAGAATAGAGTTGACAAACTCACCCCCATTATCAGATTGCAGGACTCGGATAAAACATTGATACTAAGTAACTACCATATGATAAAACTCCTGAAACCTGTCACTAACTTCACTTTTATGATGAAGGATACCCACGTCATTCTTGTACAATCATCAATAAAAATAACAAAATACTGAGCTCCAGACAAGGCAGGGACTTTAGCAGGCCCCTATACATCAGAATGAATTTTTATGAACAACACATCACATTTATTATCACTAGGAGGAAAACTGGTTCGATGACTCTTAGCTAGTTCACAAACAGAGTACTGGAAAGTAGAAATAGGACTACGAACAAACAGGTGCGGTTTTAGTTTCCTAAGATATGAGAAAGACAAATGACCTAGTCTCTTATGCCATAACCAAGCATCTTTTTCACTGGCAGTACTAACATGTGCACTTCCAACATTATTTAGGCCACCATCCAACAAATCCAAATAATAGAGGTTGCCCCGTCTAACACCACGACTAAGAGTCCTTTGGGTTAGAGTATCCTGAAAGAGACAGCGGGTAGGTCCAAAAGACACAGTATAAGATAGTATTTTGGTGAGTTACTAACGGAAAGTAGGTTACATGTGAGAGGCAGAACAAGGACAATCTTCAATTCAATTGTGTCAGACAGGCGAACTGGCCTTCATAAAGAACAGAAATGGGTTGACCAGTTGCCGTAGTGATAGTGGATTGAGATGGTTACAAACAATAAGTTAACAAATGAGAGTCATAGGTCATGTGGTCGAATGCACCTGTGTCAATAATCCAAGTTCTATTCGTAGTAACTACTGGAAATACAGAAGACTCACCAGGCGTGGCGGACAAGGCTACATGGGCAGCGGATGGAGGAGAGGATTAAGCATTGGTAGCGTTATCTTGGTGGACCACAATCGAAGGGATGGCTGAGTAATGTAAATCAACCCCAGGGGGGACTCTAACAGGAACTACATATGGACCCATCGAGCACAAGACAGGAGCATCACCATCGATCGTCTTCGTCAATGGATCGAGTGCATCCATGCGTTTCAGGAACTTCGCCGGCGAGAACTTCGATGGAAACTTCATCCACTGCGATTCAATTCATGATTTCAATGCAGCGGATTCAATATAAGTGGCTGCTATGAAGGGTTCAAAGGTTAGAGTTTTTCTGCTCCGGTACCATGTTAGACAAATACGAGATTTTGGAGAGAATCTTTCATTTTCCGTTATATTCTCTGATAGACACAATTACATATTTATATTAATTACGTGTATGGAAACTACTCATATATGGAAGTTGCACATATATAGAAGCTACATATAATCGGAAGATACGAGATATATAAAATTATATATATAATTAGAATATCCTAATCCTACCAAGAATATTTTTTATCCTTAATTAGAATTTCCTAATCTTACCAGGAATATTCTCTCCAGCTCATGCTAACACGGAGTACCCGTTTTTGTTTGGATGATAAATTCAGTCAGGGGCCTGAGAGATAGTTGATGGTGGTTTACCCTGTGCCACAAATAGTTTCTGGCCCTCAGATCGCATTTTGATTCACAACCACTAAATTGTTGAAAGCATGAAGCATTTATCCTTCTACTTGCCAACTATTAATTACAAGGTATTTATCCTCTGAGAAAAAAAAAATTCTGCTTTTCTCTATGAAAGAATCTCAACCAGCCAAATGAAGCGTCACTGCAACTTGTAAGGCCATCTTCTTCTCGAAGGAACAATTGAAATGAAAGAAATAGTCACGTCTTGGAAGCAATACTACTGAAAGATTGGAAAGATGGAATGTGGTTTGGCCTCATGGAACATATTCAGTCCAAATATATTAATATTTTCTGATTTCATCATTACTTAAAATTTACTGGACAAGAGGAACATATTCCTCATGTCCTAGGTAGTAGCTATATGCTGCTGGCCTAGAATGATGATAAATTTCACCAGCTTTCCCTTTGATCCATGATAAATTTCACCAGCTATACAAGTAAGGCTGCAAACAGATTTTATCCATGATGTATTAGCAGGATTCTAGACCATTAAAAAGATCTTTGGTCATCAACCAAGAACATTTCTTTCCTTTTTCTTTTAACAGGAATCCAGAAAAAAGTCTGCATGCTATTGCTGCCTCACTCTCCATCCGTCCTCATTTTTCTCTGAAGAGAAAATTTTTAGAACAAAACTATCTGTGCTACAAGAACAAGCTGATGAGAGTTCAGTCTTTTTGTTAACTTGAAACACCCTAAGGATATGCTCAAGCTATATTTTTCTCCCTATTAAATGATATTTGGGTCTATAAAAACAAAGTTCAAATTTATAATTTGATGTGGTCCGGCATGTTACATGGTATTGTTCATACAATTTATTGACTGATGTGTCAGATCATTTATCATAACCGCATATAATAATACTATGTGGTTGGACCCTTCTGATTAAGTTCTCTCTTCCTTCTCTATTATGTGGATATGGATGTTTGATTTGATCTGTTTTGTTGTTTTTATTCCATTTAGTTCCTCTGATTCGTAGAAGTTCAACCATGCATCTGTTAATTTGCATGAAAAGAATGGTTTATGATAACAACAAAAATTGGGGAGCAGACTCTTTTATAGGGAAGATCTACACAACTTTCTATTGGTGAAACAAAAATTGGGGAGCAGACATCCTTTGTACTAAAAAAGAAAAACAAATGAGGTAAAAAAGGCAAGAGAGTTTACTTTGTAATCGAGGATTGATATCAAAGAAAACACCCCTAACAATTGTGATCTCAGATGAAGCATGTTTTGAAGCCCTATTCTGATTATGAAGCATCTTTTAAAATCCACTTGTAGAGAAATCAACCTCTACAAGCATGTTGTGATGAAGGATGTCTGATATGACTTGATCATTTTCTTTCATAAATACTTGTGATGTAGGGTTCAGAGAGAACCACCAACTAGAGCATTCCCTGATGGAGAGGATGGGGTCCATTTGCAACTAAAGTAGTTATTGATCCTTTAGTGTTTAAGAAGAGGCCATGGAGTTACATGGTCATGTGTTAGAATGCACTCTAATTATCAAACACAAGACAAATTCTTATTACCATATTGTACTTATGATATCATAACTGTTTATAGTAACACTCTTCAATATGGATTCTTTAATTCAACATCTAACAGTAGGCATCGTTTCTATTACACTATTCATTGGTCTTCCTTATCCCTTCGTATCAATCCTGATCTTTTTATGCCAGTAAATAACTCGATGATCACTTTTATAATGACCAGAGCAAATCAACTATGCGTCCTGTAGTTTATCGTTGAGATGAATAGGTGTCACTCCAACTTTTTTTGTGCATTCATTCTGAATCTTTTTTCCTTGGAAAACCACATTCATTAGCATCTACATTCGTATGTAGCATTATCTAAAAGTTGTCTCATGATCACACGAAGCCACTGAAGTGTTTATCTACTTATTAAATTAAAGGTTTCCTTCTTTGAGCTCCTTTTCAATCATTATCATCTCGCCAGGGCCAGGCCTTGCTGCCTCCCTTGTCATATTGACCTTGTGTGCTGGTATCAAGTCTCTTGCGTTATGAGAAATATGCGCCATGGATAATGCTTGGTAAAGCTGCATGTTTTCTTTGAACAAGTTGGCGAATGTTGTTGCTTGTGCGTGTTTCTCTCTCCACTGCCTAAGTAGTAAGTAGTAGTCGTATCAATATGCGCCACAATCAGTATATCAACATTTACCCGTGTGCTTCATTTCCCTACTTAGGCATTCTTATCCATCTTTTATTGACCCATGTCAAATTTAGTCCCAAATTGAGTTCATCAGTGCTTTATTAGGAAGGGGGATAGATAACCCCAGGAAAAACTTTTGATGTGGCTTTGGCTCATCATCCAAATATATGCTATCTTGGCCCCAGCCTGTAGTGTCATAGTTGCCAATTTGACATGAGATTACTGTGGTTAAAGGCGTGAGCAGTGGAGCTGCTTCGTCTGCCACAAACGTGTGCTTTTCTCAATAACAGCTCAAATATGTAACCGATGATCATTTTAGATCATCGAAAGGCAAAAAGAATTCTCCTTGTTTGATTTCTACCACTAGAAATGGCACAAGCCACTTTCTCCAACCTGGTTAGGAACTGAAATATTCTTTAGCCCACGGGGCACTATCTCCTTATAAATAAGGAGCTTAAAATCATCATTTGTTGAGACTTCACTGCCTATATAGCCTCTAAGATCAGTCTCATAAGGATATAGAGAATGGGGTCTACAACTGATACCAAAGATGGTCATATATGGCCCCGTCTTAAGGCCGTTCCTGGGAAGTTAGTAGATGAGGTGTTTGAAGTTGCTATTAGCATGAGAAACCTAGCAAGAGATGATCCAAGAAGAGTTACTCATTCACTGAAAGTAGGACTAGCACTGACCTTGGTGTCATTGTTCTACTACTTTCAGCCCCTTTATGACAATTTTGGTGTGTCTGCTATGTGGGCTGTTATAACAGTGGTGGTTGTCTTTGAATTCTCAGTAGGTAAGTAAATATACATTTGTCTCAACAAGGATTAAGACTAAGAAGTCAATTGTAGGGTGTTATATGCATGGTTTTTCACATATTTTGCAGGAGCAACATTGGGGAAAGGCTTGAATAGGGCAATTGCAACATTACTGGCAGGTGTACTAGGAGTTGGTGCATATTACTTGGCGAGACATTGTGGCAAGACAGGGGAACCTATAATCATCGGCTTCTGTGTATTCCTACAAGGTAAAATGAAGACTCCCAACTTAAATATTACTCTGTTCTAGAAAGTTATTTTTGTAGGGTGATATGCCCTTCCAACTTCCAACTTCCAACAACTTCCAACAAGTCAACAGGTGTCTCGTTCACTTAAAACCTGTCAAATTATGCACATCATCTTTAAGTATGAATGGTATGAAAGGATTCATGGGCCTTTACCATGCAACCTAAACTTTTAAGGCCAATTCTTTCCTTGGTAGTCAGCAGGACAACAACCTGACTATAGATAGTAATCAATGTTGTGCAATTAAGAAAATATTGTACAAATACTAAATACTTGAAAGTTTTGGGGCATTAATCAATCATTTCAACATTTCGTATTACCTTCCTTTGCGGTTAACTTATCTTGATTCGAGGCGATGGCTTTATATTTTGCAGCTGCAGTATCAACATTTATCAGATTCTTTCCCAAAATTAAGGCGCGGTATGATTATGGATTTGTGATATTTATGCTGACTTTCTGCTTCATATCCATAACTGGATTCAGAGAGGATGAGATTTTGGAGATAGCACACAAGAGACTGTCGACAATTGTCATCGGTGGTTTTGCTAGTCTGCTCATATCGATATTTGTTTATCCTGTCTGGGCTGGTGAAGATCTTCACAATTTGGTTGCTCTCAACATGGAAAGGCTAGGAAGTTTCTTGGAAGGTGAGTATCCATCCATCTTGGCTTTCATAAGAGTGGACGTGCTATTAAAGGACCAAGTCTAGCAGACAACTCTCAATTTGTTGAGCAGGATAGCCACCACACCTCCATGTTTCGGCGAAGGAAATGCATTTTCTTTTCATTTTCTTTTAACTTGGTAAGAGTACTAATCCTACCAGACAGAGAAACCTCTCCTGGAAGGAAATGAACTTGCTTTTCTTTTTCTTTTTCTGTTTCTTTAACTTGGTGTGTACCATTTGATCGATAGAATCTCAGACTGATGTAAACCTCTCTTGCAGGATTTGGAGTTGCATATTTCACAATATCAGACAATGTTGAAGGCAATGATGAACATTCATATCTGAAGGGATATAGAACTGTTCTCAATTCCAAAAGCATTGAGGAAACCTTGGTATGCAGACTGATGATCTTCACTTATAGTCATTGATGCATGTTCTTTGTTCACTGTGCTTGACATTGTAAGCTTGTATATTCTCATTTTTCCACGGTAAGGACATTCGACCCATGAAACTAAGATTGCAGAAGAAGCTATAATTTTCCAGATTAGCAGTAATAAGTTTCAATGAAGCCTAAGACGGCAAATGGTGTTGCTTTTATGTTATTGTGGATGAGATGTACAAAGTAGGAACTTAAAACTCGTCAGATAAGCTTTAACTGAAATAACCTAGCTTATGGATGACATGTATTACCACTCTTACTATTCCTCTCTACTAGCAGCGTATTCATACTCAATTTATCCCCGATAAATCATGGGGTTTAATCATGTTTGTACTGAATTAGCAGGCTAACTTTGCAAGGTGGGAGCCAGCTCATGGGCAATTCAGATTTGGTCATCCATGGCAGCAATACCTGAAAGTTGGAGCTCTTGTTAGGAAATGTGCTTACCGAATAGATGCTCTCAGTGCCTACCTTTATCCAAATATTCAGGTAGCACTAGAAAGGTTTCGGGGCTATTTGGTTTGTCTGTTTTCAGTTTTTAGTTTTCTGTTTTCTGTTTTCATTTTCAGTATTTAGTTTTCAGTTTTCAGTTTTCAGTAAAAAACAGAAAACAGAAAACGCGTTTGGTTTTTAATTTATAATATGTAATTTATAATTTATAATTTATCAGACCTCGAGTGTTTTTCGTGTTTTAGGAGTTTTGAGAATTTCTGTCGAAAATACAGAAAACAACTTT
>JAOWBR010116891.1:3390-14146 GCA_028571145.1 Dionaea muscipula
AATCGAAGGAATGAAAAATCCAAGTTTCGTTGTTACAATTGCAACAAACTTGGTCATTATACTTCTGAATGTTGCATAATTCTCAAGCCAACGACATGAGCAACTACGTGAGAAGGAACGAAGAAGAAGATGAAAATGTATTGTTACTATTTACTAGCACATAAAGGGGCTGAAATGGCCATAAAAGACTTTTGGTACTTAGACAGCAGAGCGAGCAATCACATGTGCGGGCACAGAGTGGTTCGTGAAAATGGATGAGTCGGTAGACGGCAATGTGTCTTTTGGAGACTCTTCACAAGTTAAGATAAAAGGAAAAGGTAACATTCTTTCCAGACGAAAGATGGGAGTCATCAAATGATCTCTAATGTTTATTATGTGTCTGATTTGAAGACTAACATGTTGAGTTTGGGGTAATTTTTGGAGAAGGGCTATAATGTGATGATGAAAATAAAGTCCTGCTTTTGCGCGGTGAAGAAAACAGATTACTTGCTCATGTTGAAATGACAAAGAAATGCCTTTTTATGTTGAATATTAAGCATGACAATACTAAATGCTTCAGTGCATGTATGAAGGACAACACTTGGCTATAACATTTAAGGATGTGACATCTCAATTTTGGCACTTTAAAACTCCTATCAACAAAGTAGATGGTGAAGGGTCTGTCATATATTGACTCTCCAAATCAGTTTTGTGAGGTTGTGTTTTTGGTAAACAACCCCAGAAGAGCTTCCTGAAACAATCCAACTATTGTGCAAGGCAGCCGCTTCAACTTATTCTTACGTCACTCCTTCATCATATAGTGAGAAACGTTATTTTCAGAGTTTTATTGATAATTTTAGCAGGAAAATGTGGATATATTTTCTGAAGGGGAAATCAGCGACTTTCGATGAATTCAAGAAGTTCAAGGTTCTTGTGGAGGAGACTAGAAAAACTATTAAATCACTACGATCAGAACGAGGTGGAGAATTTACATCCAAAGCCTTTGAGGATTATTGCCAGGAGCATGGTATCCGAAAATTCTTGACAACACCATATTCCCTACAACAGAACGGAGTGGTCGAATGAAAGAACAGAATAATTTTTGATATGGTTCGAAGGATGTTGAAAAGCAAGAATATGCTAAAAGAATTATGGGTTGAAGCTGTCTCTTGCATATTATATGTGACAAATGTCCGACAAAGAATGTTGAAGATATGATACTGCAGGAAAATTGCAATGGTATAAAACCCAACATTTCTCATCTCAGAATATTTGGATGTCTCGCATATGCACACGTTCCACATATGAAGAGATACAAGTTAGACGATAAGAGCTTCGTGTATATGATGATCGTATTATCCAAAGGCACAGAAGATCCACGTGAGTAGAGATGTGGAGTTCCATGAGGAAGGCACTTGGAATTGGGGTACCGGTGTGCAGATTTGCTCGGAGGAAGCCAATGACAAAGAGATGGTTGGAGAGACAACTTCACTATCATCTCCCAGATCGCCATTACCTACATTTGATGATTCATCTTTCGACGAGGATCCAAGGAGGCAGAAAACAAGAAGCCTAGATGAAATTTATGAAGTGACGAACCAACTCAATCTTGTTTGCCTTCATGCTAACAAAGAAACCATTGTCTTTGATGATGCTGTTAGAAATCCAATGAGGAGAAAAACTATAGATGAAGAAATAAAATACATTGAGAGGAACGATACGTGGGACCTTGTGAATCATCCTAGAGGCAGCAATCCCATAGGAGTCAAATGAGTTTATAAAATTAAAAAGAATGCAACAAGATACGTCGAGAAATACAAAGCTAGGTTCGTAGCGAAAGGTTACAAGCAACAAGCGGGAGTTCACTATGAAGAGGTGTTTGCCCCCGTAGTTTGAATGGAGACTGTTTGATTGCTTATTTCTCTAGTTGCCAAGCATAAATGTTCCAAATGGATGTGAAATCAACGTTTTTGAATGGTTATTTGGAAGAAGAGGTCCATATAGATCAACCAAGGATACAAAGAAAAGGTTCTCAAACTGAAGAGAGCGTTGTACAGTTTAAAATAGGCACCAAGAGCATGGAATGTTTGGATCGACGCTTACTTCAAAAGACAAGGATTCACATAATGTCCTTATGAGCACACCTTGTACTATAAGAAGAAGAAGAAGAATAGAGATATGCTATTTGTTTATTTGTATGTGGATGATCTCATTTTCACAGGAAACAATTCTCACATGTCGGGGGAGTTCAAAGAAGCAATACAACAAGAGTTTGAAATGACCGATATGGGATTGATGTCTTTCTTCCTTGGGATCGAAGTAAAGCAAACCAACAACAAGATCTTCATATCTCAAGAAGGCTATGCAAAATGGGTAATGCAAAAATTTTAAATGAAGGATTGCCATCCGATTGCTACTCCTATAGAGTGTGGAACAAAGCTATCAGAGATTAATGATGGAAAACCTGTTTGATACTCCTGGAAAAAACCCCAAGAGTAATCACCAAAGTCCCGAAGAGAATCGGGTTCAGGAAGTCCGGCTGGAGATGGAAGAAGACCCGGTTGGCTCGGGGGAGTAGTGTGTCTGGCAACTTCTGATGACCTGAAACAGACGAACAAACCCGTCAGAGAGTACCCCGAGGTGTTAGCTCGGGGAAACCGCTCCGATGCTTAAGTCAGCAAGTGTGGAAGAAGGTGAAGGGCCCCTAGCAAGAGGCTGCCGAGCATGCACCCGAGAAAGCAAATCCCGGGCAAGTAACCGAGCAAGCTACCCTAGGCAAGCAAGAAGACAACCAAGTAGGAGTCCTGAGCAGGCTTCCGGGCAGGGATCCGGGCAAGTCTACCGGGTAGGGCTCTGGGCAAGCTAGGGGAGGAAGAGAACTCAAAGTGGGAAATGTGGGAATAGAAATGCGTACCTTAAACCTTGGGGGGTGAGCCCCTATTTATAGGGGATTGGAGGGTGATAAAATTACCTTGCTGACCCTGGCCGGGTAAGCACCCTGGCAGGTGACCCCGGGCAGGCAACCGAGGAGGAAAATGGTACGGTCTGAGAAGATCGTTGACTTCTTCATTGACCCGTGTAAGCTCCCTGGGCAAGAACCCGAGCAAGCATCCCCGGGCAGGCGATGAGTGAGACATGGGTCACAATTGAGTCACTAAGTTGACTCGAGGGAGATCCCGGGCAAGCTTCCTGGGCAACCACCCCGGGCAAGCATCCCGAGCAGGCAGAAAGTGGTCCCATGATTGCATTTGATGGAGGAGATGCTAGGAAGCAAGCCAGGATGGTTTCCCGACCAAGCATCTCGAGTAGGCAGACCGGCCAAGCAACCCGAGCAGGCCATCACACTTGAGAAAACTCCGGTCGATCCGTCCGGTCTCCTTGTTCACGAAAGTAGGGGTGAATACCCATATATCAACATTGCATCCAGATTTTTCAAACCTTTAAACAGTGCAGAAAGAGATGCTCAATAGATTCTAAATCCGAACCACAAAGGGCATAATCCAGGTTTCCTATATTGACGCCTCTTCTAAGCAAGAAAGTCATGGTTTTCACCTTTCCATGTTGTTACGTCTGGAAAATCCTGAGTCCGGTTTAGACCTGGAACCTCCCAGAGATAGACATCCAAATACCGATGTCAATCAGGTAAAAGCGGCTCCGATCAAGGGAAAACCCGGTTGACTCAGGGGAGAAGTGAAAGATGATCTGAAGATGACTCCGATTCGACCAAGTGCGTCGTCCCGTCGATCGTCGATGACCTGAGATGGACGAGCAAATCGTGTCAGAGGGTACCCCGGGGTATGACTCCGGGGAGACCGCTCTGATGCTTAAGTCAACAAGTATCCGAAATGACCGGTAGCTCCCGCGTGCGGGGAGGACCAGGCAATGCTGGAAAAGAGTCCAGAGAGAGAGAGTCGCGCAATATAGTCAGAGTAGGCGGGCAATCGAGTATCTCCGAATAGGCGTTCGACTGAGGGAGGCACGGGTAAGCTCGGGCCGGGTGAAGAGAATCGGGGCATGAGCGTGTCTCGTGGAACACGACCGTGTCTGAGCCGGGTGGAGCCTTCCAAGTGCCTCTACTCGGCTCAGTTCGAGTGGGGTGTAGGCGGAGGCTGAGCTCGGCCAGAGAGGGAGGATCCCTTTAGAATGAAGGGGAAGGGGCCTATTTATAGGAAAGAGGGGCATGCCGGGCTCGGCCCTGGTGGATGGGTCGGGTGGCCGGGCCGAGTGGAGCCGGCCGAGTGGCCGGGCTGAGTAGGGTGATCCGGGTCGGGCGAAGGTGAGTCGGATCCTTCCTTGCTCTGATTCGGTCGTTTGGCCTTCGTCGTCTTGTCCACGTGTCCTCTCGGGATAATTCACATATAACACATACCATGCTAGCCAACCAAACATTTGAATCCGAAAAGGGGTAATATTGTTCCACACAACACTAATCCCTTAGTTCGAAGCAACATTTGACGACAACACCCAATCTTAACAAGATTTAACCAGAAAAATGCCTTGAGAATTACCTTTCCACCCAATCATATCAGATCTGGAACTGAAATCGGGTGCTACACCAATCAATGTCAACAAGGAACCCAATAGTGCTGATTGGCGGTATCTTAATCCAACTTGGAATACCACTTTCCAATGTCTCTGTCCCTCACAATCAACCACGCTATCGGCTAAAGAAGCATTCTAGTTTGCAGCAATAGAAAATAGCCCGGGAAAAAGCTCCTTTAGTGGAGTAACACCAACCCAAGGGTCATGCCAGAAGCGAAACTGATTGCCATTACCGTGGAGAGAGCAAACCATGCTAGGCGGGCCCTGCCAGTTCTGTGGGAGTGAACTGACCTAACTACCTAGGTCTTTCTACGCTTAGACCCTGAGGGCGGATCGTCGAGGCCCCACAACGGCCGGGGGGGCTGAGTCGCGGAGCTTCCTTTGGGGAACGCTTGTTTGTTTCTGATGATTGGGGTGGAGTCGCCACCTAGTTTACTCGTAGAAACTAGAAAAGATTAAAGCCCAATTCTATCTAGCAAGAGGTATCGACGACCGTGATACTAGAAAGAAAAGGAAGGACAAGGTATGGTCTGCGTTATCAGGTTTGAGATCGGGAACCTAGTTAAGTGTTGGGAAGGTTGACTAAAATTTATTAGTCTAGCACCCAACACCCCCCTAGTCGGGTCTCTTACATCATGGTTATAGCCTCAGGGGCGGGGTCTCTCGTGCATAGATAAGGACGCATGCTCAGGGTAAATCCCTATACAAATCCTAGAAAGCAGTAACATACAAGAACACATGTAACACGACATCGATCATCAATCCCAACCACAGTATGATTAGGAGGCCAACGGTTTTGGTCTTTTTGAGAAAGACTTGGCTTAAAGGTTGAGGGCTTAGGACCTCGCGTGGTGCGACGTTAGGTGGTAGTCGGCTTTAAAGGTGAGGGCTTAGGATCTCGGAACATAAACTTGGTTTAACTTGGAAGATGACTTTAGTGGAGATGTTTCGTGTGATTTTGAGTCGGCTTGGGGTCATGATAACCGGGGATGGACAAGCGGTTTTGGGGTTTTTGAAGTGAATTTGGTCATTGAGAGGGCTTATGATGGCCTCAAAGTCATAATATGATTAGGTTTGATGACCTAAGTCTAGTTACTTGGTAAACAAGTTATTCAAATAATAACATGCAAATGGTTTCCCTTTGCCATGAGAATCAGTATTTCTGCAAAACAAAGGGTCAGAATCGTGTATAATAGTTTATGACTCGGGGCCACACAATATAGGATTGTGCCTGTCATCACAAAGAGTTAGACATATATAAAGGTGTGTATGGCCCCAAACCACATATTTTATTTGATTCCTATGATAAGGGATGTATGGAGTACCTGTTGGATCAAAAATTCTTGGGGGATATATGCATGGGTTAGACCGATGTTTGGCAACGGGTCCTTAAAAGACTAGAAAATAAGGAAATAAAATTTTACCGCTCTAGAACATTATATCCTCACCTTATACATTTAATTACTCAAAGCAATTAAATTCAATGAGGGGACAAAGTTTTGAAAAACCTTGATTAATATTACAACACGTTGGCTCGGGGCCATAAACATTTTACGTTGCCATCGGTCGATCGTCACACCACGGGATGGGGGACTCAACGTCTATACCTAGATGCATGTGATTGGTAGGGATAAAAATGGTTTCTGGAACCGCATAACCGTGTTTGGTTAGTGAAAATTGGTTTAAAGTTTGAAAACTTTGAAAATCGATGGTTTTGATAAAAAGGATGGACAATTTCTAAACAAACTGATTTAAATTTATCGAAGGGGTTTTCATGATCCAAAAATCATGAAATTTGGATAAGATGGACTTTAAGATGTCTAGATTAAATCTACAAACTTTCGTGATGTTTGGTCAAGTGGTCTGAATGATATGCTTAAAACGGTGAGGAAGATCGAGTCCCGGGACTGTTTGACCTTTGTCCGTTTAAAAAATCGCATAAAATCAGTCACACATCGGAAGTGAGTAAAATCGGATTTGTTTGAAAGCTAACGTCCTGAGCGACGTTTTGACATAATAATGACCTTGATTGAATCAGTATTATGAGAGATATGATTTTTTAAAGTTGGCCGTTGTGCAGTGGACATACCATGAAAGGTGTATCACACTCAACCCTTAACTTTTTTGATCTTGTACAAAAAACAGTTTCTGGAAAACTTTGGACGGGTTAAATGAAAATGTTTCCATGAACCGAATAATGTGAAATTTAGTGAGAATATTCATTTAGATGTTTGTTTTTGTTCTGAAAGATTTTGTGGCAAGCGACGAAGTGGTTTAAAAGTTATGCACGAAATGGTGAGGGGTGTCGAAACTAGGGGACAGTTTGACATGTGCTCACTTATAATTAAGTATAAAATCGGGTATGTGATGAAAATGACCCAAACTAATTTTATTTGAAAGATAACATTATAAGGGACGTCTGAACATAAGGTTCACCTCTATTGGATTAGTACTTTAGGAGAGAAAAATCATACAAGTTTGGGTAATCCTCACAGTGTTCACCTCAGTGACTGGATGTTACCCGAAACTTGTAAAATTCCTAACTCTCTCAATACTTATCCGATTAAGGAGTTATTTATATCGTTGGAAAGGTCTTGAACAGTACTAAAACTTTGTCTGAAAAAAATATTTGAGGAAACGAAGTTTTGATGGTCAAAATCTATGTAGAAGTTGAAGACTCAAAACTGTCCCGCGGAGGGGGCTTTGAGCCAATATTGATCGATTTCATCAGGGGAAAGAACAGTTTGATTGCGAAAATTTTTCCGTTAACTAGTCCATAAATTTTTCTAGTATTAGGAATTTTTTGGCTATTTTTGGAGAAAATAAAATATTTTCCGAAAATATTTTATAAGGGGCAGAAAATTGATTTTTCTGTTTTGAAAATACTGAGTTGTTTTGAGGTGATTTTGAGTTTGAAAATGGTTAGTTGGACTTGGGAAAACAAGATTTTCACAACAACAACATATCATCCGGTATGACATGAGTTACAAGAGTATATATATTCATGCATCACAAAGATAATGAGAGGCATAATAACTTCTTACAAGCAATGAAGAGGCATTCATGAGAAACCAATAAAAATACAAAGACACATGTATGAACGGTTTTGTGCCCTCATCTCTAAAAGAAACGAAAATAATCCCGGTAACGCTGAAAATGATATTCGAAAAACAAAATAATATTGCTATCGAGCATATCTACCCCCGATGGATTGGGTGGTGCAATCCGAGAATGGTGGGTAGTGAATGTCACTCCGGTAGTATCACTCGGGACTCAAAAAATAAAAATAACGCAAGGGGGTGTTCATGCATGGGTGTCCATGGCTTAGAAGAGTGAATGGAGAAGAAGATAGAGTTTAGACATTTTGTGATGTTTTGAGCAAGGAAGAGAAGAAGAGGAATATACATTGGCTCTCTAATGAAGAGAGGAGTTGTTGGCCTGGATCCTTCTTCACAAGAGTCAAAGCTTCTTTTGCATCTTCCTTGGTTTATTTCTATGGAAGAATGAGAGCAAGTGGGAGGAAGAGCTCCTTGTTTCTTTTTCCAAATTCTCTTGAGAATTGGCTACGGAAGACAAAAAAGGCTCTAGAAGAATCAGAAAGGGGAACGAAAAGAAGGTCTGGAAACCAGAAAGGAAAAGAAGGTCCTCAATCCCAATGGGATGGTGCCCATTTTATGGGAAAAAATTAGGGTGTGCATTGATTAAATGGAGGGATGAGATTTGCTCCATTTTAATCCAAGGGTGGAAGATTATATCAAATGTGGACAAATGGTTGTTCTTTAATTTGTACAAATTGCTTTTTGTACTTTTGAAATGGTTGGTTAGGAGAAAATGCGGGAAGAAATTCGTAGGAAAAAGTTAGGAGACAAAAATCAGATTGTACTGATTTTTCTATGCACAGTGGGGGACCATGGGGTTGCCCGTGTTGATTTAAAATTTAAATGGGCTAAAAAGAATCAAAAGTTCCTTCATAACCCAGTGGTAAAAGAGAAGGGGAAAGGATGAGGAGGTGATCCTAGGTTCGAATCCCCATGGCCTCAAAAATTTTATTTTTGTGGGATTTTTCGAAATCCAGTTGAGTTGAAATCCAGTTGAAGTGAGTGAACAGTAAATCCAGCAGAGGTTGGGAGCAGCTGAGGATGAGATCCAGTTGAGGTTTTGAAATGTCCAGAGGCAGTCAAGACTGAAAAGCACAGATGCAGTCTAGACTAAAAAGCACGGAGGCAGTCGAGATTTAAATGTACGGAGGCAGTCTAGACTGAAATGCACGGAGGCAGTCTAGACTGAAATACATGAAGGCAATCTAGACTGAAATGCACAGAGGTTGTCTAGACTGAAATGCCCAGAGGCAGTCGAGGCTGAAATGTACGGAGGCAGTCTAAGCTGAAATGCACGGAGACAGTCTAGACTGAAATGCATGGAGGCAGTCTAGACTAAAATGCACGGAGGCAGTGTAGACTGAAATGCACGGAGGCAGTCTAGATTGAAATGCACGGAGGCAGTGTAGACTGAAATGCACGGAGGCAGTCTAGACCGAAATGCCTAGAAGCAGTCTAGACTGAAATGCACAGAGGCAGCCTAGACTGAAATGCTTAGAGGCAGTCGAGATTGAAATGCACAGAGTCAGTCTAGACTGAAATGCACAGTGACAGTCTAGACTGAAATGCCCAAAGACAGTCGAGATTAGGATTCACAGAGGCAGTCGAGGCTGAACCCGGTCAAGTCGATTCCCGTATGCTACGCAATGATGATTGGGTTTGTCGCCTTGGTTGTATGGGAGACGAAGGGGGTAGTGCCATTAGAAAAAAAGAATTTGAAGGGGTGTTTTGAGGACGACGTGAGGTAATCGTCAGTGCTTTGCCCTCGGCGCCTCGTGGACGCACTGTCCTTATTGGCGCGACGGTCAGGGCCTACAATAAGGTAAGAACTTTTAAGTTATAACCATGTTTAAAATGGGACGATCAACGTTCTAAGTTTTTGTTTCGTTACCTTCTCATCTGATTCAGTTTCTTCCGAATCCGAACCCGAGGATGATGGTGTGGGGGGCTGCACGACCTTGGGTTTCTTGGTAGGTCTCTTTTTCTGAGGGAAAAACTATGTTAGCATACTGTGTATAGTGAAACATGTTAAAGAAGGAGAGCGTTCAACGTTTACCTTTGGCTTTGGTTCAGCTTCTTTTTTCTGCATCTTCTTCTCTTTCTCTTTCTCTTTCTCTACGCCGACAGGCCGACTACGTTTTTTCTCTTTCTCTTTTCCCGTTAAATAGGCCGACATGGCGTCTGTTGTATTCCGACCGAAAATTCACTCCATTTCCTCTTGCCATTAATCGTTGAAGAACAGATATGTGCCGGAGTTGGGTGGCAATTCGGCATACGGTACGACACAACGGTCGAGGAGTTTTCTCCTCTGCCATTGCAGTGTGGTTGTTTCATCTATAGACATTACGCCCCTCCCCTCATAGTTTTGGGCGAAGAAGAGGGGGACGGGACGAGTCTAAAAAAATCTCAGCTGGCGCGCTGCGAAGTTGAGTTGGTATACTTCCACGCTGGCTTTGCCATTCACCCCCAAGATGATGTCGAACGGCATCTCATAGCTTGCCAGGAAGCGTTTCCACGCCCTGGGTTCTACTCGTGAGTTGAATAGAGCTGGCGGATTCTCTGATGTTGGAAAAGGGAAGAACAATGTGCAGATGGGGGAGGATAGGGTATGTCAGACCTCGAGTTTTCCGCATTGTACTAGTCCCAGCTCTCTTAATCTCAGCCCTGAGCACTCAATGTCGGGTCTTGCTTCGGAGTCGCCCAGTGTGGGGAAGTACGCCCTAAGCCAGAGTTGGACGATCCAGAGCGGTCCGCTGGCCGTTAGGGAGCTTCCCTGGCGCGCTTGTTCGCATAACTGCGACATCCCTCTGTATATGGCCGAAAGTAAGAACGAGGCTAAGTTAAATTTTGTACCTTAGGCGATGTCATGGGATAAGCCAAGGTAGCTCGATGTGGGGTTCCCACTCCCTAGGGCGATCAATAGTTTACAGAGGAAGTAGTGGATGAATACGACGCGCTTTTCCTCATCTACAGTTGGTACGTTTTGGTACGCTTAGAGGAGGGTCCCGTAGGCGTTCAGGTGGGGGTTCCAAACGAGCTGTGCGGGCCCGCTAAGCATTATGTCAGCGGCCATTGTTTCGCTCAGAGGTAAGAGGTCCGTGAGCGCGCCTATGTCCCTCAAGGTTATGGTCATCGAC
>JAOWBR010117002.1:0-14140 GCA_028571145.1 Dionaea muscipula
TACCATTTCGTTAAATAATGATAAGTTTAAATCGAATTCAAAACAAAAATTAATTAAAAAAAAAAGATATAATGAGAATTATTGAAAAAATAGTCCAATAAATAACAATGCACCATTAGTATTGGAGTTGTCATATTTTTTTTTTTTGACAAAATATACTATTTATAACTAAAAAATGAAAATGGCGCTTATTGGATTTTTCTAAGAATAAGTCCAATGATTTTACCATTTTAACAATAATTATTTCTATTTTTGACTATAAATTGTGTATTTTGTTAAAAAAAAAAATAGCAACTCCAATAGTACATTATCATTTTTTGGGTCATATCCTTCAATAATTTTTATTATATTATTTTTTTTAACTAATTTTCGTTTTTGATTTGACTGAAACTTATCATTATTTAATGAGATAGTAATATTAGTACGAATCAATCACTTTTATATGATTCTTATCTATAATTCTCATTATTTATCTTTTTTTTATTTTTTTAAAATATATCAAAATTATACTTATTTTGATCGTCCTAAAAAATTATAGCATATATCATTTGTACACCCATTTTGTTTAAATTTTGGTTGAAAAATTGACCAATCCAAAATTTAGCTACATTTTTTTTTTTTGTTGATTTTGCAAAAAAAAAAAAAAAAAAAAGATTTTGGCCCAGCCATTTTTATAGCATTGGAATTGCTCTAAGAAGTGGATATGATCCCGCGTGTGAACAAACAGACAAATATCTCCCACAAGCCCGAAGCCATTCTCGGTGCAACTCCATCTGCTCCCCTGCTAGCTTCTATCGGTCGAGTAGATACCGAGGTATCACCTTCTACTTTCCCCCCAAATCTCATAAACCCGCAGATTCACGGTAGTTCATACATTTTAGGGCTCATGTTTGAAGAATTCTCACAAACGAACTGAAACATTTTCATCATGGAAGGTTTGTCTGTACTTGGTTCGGGCTGATTTTATTTATCCTTGATTTTGATGGGTTCCATTCCTAATTTCCGTAGTTTTGTGCCACTTCAATGATAAAATGGCTTCTTTTTCTGTTGTTCACAATAATGGGTTTATGGCTACTCATGGATTTCATCCAATAAGAGCCAAATCATTTGATAGAAATGGAGTTTTGTGTTCCTTCTCATACGGCCCTACTTCATTTCCTTCACTGGGTTGTCAAATTTGTCGCAGTAAAAGGCATGGGGTGATGCATAACTGCAAAATAGGGTCTTGGATCAACAGAAGTGGGGAAAATAAGCATGCCCATTTGGATAGAAGGGATGACACTAATGTTAGAAAAAAGTTTTCTTTGAGATTGCGGCCGAGGTTGAGGTTGTTGTCCATTAGGTTGAAAAAGGTGTTGGTCCGAGCAACTTTAAATGATCTTGGGATGTTTTTGAGGAAGAATATGAAAAGTTTGGTTCTTACTATCTCAATATCAGTTGCACTAGGGATTTGCTACTTGTTTTTGAAATTAACAGCAATCCCATCGCCGAAACACATACCATACTCGGACTTGGTGATGAATCTTCAAAGTGGCTCTGTGACAAAAGTTTTGTTCGAAGAAGGATCGCGTCTTTTATATTTCAATATGAAGGACCACGATGTTGAAGCTCCTCAAATGGTAGAAGAAAACTTGCCATCAGAGGATGCTCCAAACGTAAATGTAGCTGATGGAATTGAACGCAAAGATGTGGACACTGCTAAAATAAAAGGTTTCCAATTCTTTGGAGGAAGTTTGAAGAACCGAGCCTCTACACCTCAATGGCAGTATTCCACAAGAAAGATAGATCATGATGAAAACTTCCTATTAAGTTTGATGAGAGAAAAGGGTACTACATACAGCTCAGCCCCGCAGTCAATGCTCAGGTCAATCAGGAATATTTTGATAACTGTACTAACCCTGTGGATACCATTGGCACCTTTGATGTGGCTGGTTTATCGGCAACTTTCTGCTGGTAATAGTCCGGCGAGGAAACGTAAGCCTTCAAGGCAGATGGTGAGCTTTGATGATGTGGAAGGAGTTGATTCTGCAAAAGTAGAACTTATGGAGGTAAGCTGTTTCTCTTCGTACACTAAACTAGCTACACGATTCTTCCCAATTCATTTGTTCCTCCCTCATTTTGCTGTTGAAAGTTCATTGACTGCACCGAGTTCTCATACTATCACAGTGTAAAGTAAATTACGTAGTTACGCCAAACAACATGGATGATAACTAGTTCCAACTTGTGCTTCAGCAGCGTTCAGCTTTGTTATGACAGATAAAAGTTCGCCATAGTCTTGGATAAAACGACCAGGTCTTCTGGTAACCTGTTATAAGTTAGGATGAAATATGGCTCTAACCTTTGAATAATAAACATCTGTAAGTTTTATTTTGACCTTGTGTTACCTGTTGAGAACGGCTGGCCCAACAACCCATGAACCCTTTACAACCACATCTTGCAGCAATCTCACCAAAGAACTCTGTCTGGCCTCAGTTCTTCAATTCAGGATACAAGTCTACTTAGTATATTTTTAATGTATTCTTGAGATTGTTTCTGTTTCTCCGGGGACTGTCAAGAAAAGTGGAAGTTTATTGGATTTAGGTTTTGGGGTGGGCTCTTTAGCTTTTTCATGGTTGGAGTGTTGCATGTTTGTCAATGATTTTGCTCCTTAGGTGTCTTTCTTTTGGGGCTTAGCATAAAGAGATTTTTGTTTAGACTAATACAGGTGCTGCAAAAAAAAAAAATGTGGTATGACTGTGAGGCGCCTGGGGGCCTAGGCATTAGATGCCAGGGACAGCTCTTAAAAGACCCCAAAGCAAGGCACATTTAAACATGTGCCAATTGTGAACTTAATTTAATATTTATTAACCGTTTCTTGAATTTGCTGTACTACACCAATTGTGATCTAGTTATATCATTGATGCCTCTTGCTTTGACATAATTTAATTATCCATTAAAATAGAAAATATACATAAATATATATTCCGCCTCACTTTGATGAGGCACACTGGTTCCTTGTGCCCAGGCTTCAAGACCCTTTGCGCCTTCATATACGTTGCATCTTTGAAAACACCAATTGTAAATCAGCTTACCATGGAGTGCAAATAAAAGAAAAGTTGATCTGTTCTTTATCTTTTGTGTGCTCACTTGTATTTGTTGAGGTGAATGAATGTTTTGGAGATGAGATCCAAGTGTTTGCATTGGAAAAGGTCTATGACCAATGAATCCTGTAATGAGTTGTTTCATTAACAGCCTGCTTCAGGTAGTGAAACGGTGTGGGTACCGGAAATGTGTCATGCTTGATATATCTATTCACTGTTTCAGTTTGGCCGTTTTGGAGTAGCTGCCTCAAGCACAAGACCTTGCAAAATTTTACTCCGAACTTTAAAAAGAGAGGCTTCGTGTTGTCAGAATTTGGTGTGGGATGTCCCACCTTTTTGGCATAGGTCGAGGCCAATGGGCCATTTGAACCTAAAAAGGAAAGTTATGTGAGCTAAGTTGTAGGTCCATGGGGATTTTCAAATTGCTTCTGTCCAATGTTTAAAAGGCGCGCCTCGGATGCATGCCCGAGCATCTAAGCACAAGGTGCAAGGGGTTTCCTAGGGGAGACCCCACGTGAGGTGCCTTGAGTCGGGCGCTGCCTAGGCACACCAAGCGCAAGACACGCCTTAGGTGCACCTAATAGTTTTTATTTATATTTTCCTAAAAAAATTGTATCCAATGGAAATTATGTAGCTGAAAAAAAAAATCCTACATCTAATAGAATTTTGACTAAAAAAGTGAAAAAAAAAAGGATAGAAGAGACGAAGAAGATAAGAGGGAGATCTAAGAAGGGGCTTGCACTGCACCACTTACCCACTCCTCTCGCCAAGCATGATTGATGAATGTTGTTAAAATATAAAACCATTTTCTAGGACTATTATTACAATTTTTTAGAGCTAGTTTGATTAAATGGTCATGAGTTTGAATTGTTATTGTTTGTGTGGACATGTGCATAGTCCACATTTCAAACCCAATAGGCTTTCACATGAGACAGTATAAAATCATTTCCAGGGTCTCTTACACTAAATTTGAGCTTTTGATAGAGTTGATTCCTTTTACGCGTTGCATAAGAATATGTTTTGAGTTCAATTATTTTAGGAATGTTTTTTTGAGTTTTATTATGGATCATCTCATTAGCTATTTAAATCTGTGTTTCTTTACTTTTTATGCATGGTTATGAACCTTTTGTTCTTGGGCTATTTCTATAGATATCTGTCCACTTAACCTTGGAGCCTTTTCCTTTTACTAGAAAGTTCCTTCAAATTCTTCCAATTCCCACAATCGTTAGTTGTTTCTTTGTTTCTCTCTTAATTTTATGATCCCTTTCCTTTTATTTGTCTTGGCATATGAAGCATTAAAACAGGATAATGCATGTTAGGATTCAAAATTTGGTTGATATAAATCCTGGTGATTTGGCCATGGCAGTGCAGTTATTGCTGTTTAGGTATGTTATGCTGTAAAATTCAGCTGTCCATTGTACACAGGTACCTAGGTTGTCTGGCTTGGAGACGTGATAAATGATTTTTCGCCTTGTTAAGAAATAGAGAAAAAAATGTTTCTTGTATTGACAAACTTGTTTCTCGTAGATAGTTTTGTGCCTGCAAGGCTCGATTAACTACAACAAATTAGGAGCAAGGCTACCAAGAGGAGTTCTGCTGGTTGGTCCTCCAGGAACAGGAAAAACTCTGCTGGCCCGAGCAGTGGCCGGAGAAGCAGGGGTGCCTTTTTTCTCTGTATCTGCTAGTGAATTTGTGGAAATGTTTGTTGGAAGAGGAGCTTCTCGAATTAGAGACCTTTTTAATGTTGCGAGGAAATCTGCCCCCTCTATCGTATTCATTGATGAATTGGATGCAGTTGGAGGAAAGCGTGGTAGAAGTTTCAATGATGAACGTGATCAAACACTGAACCAGGTATATTGCCTTTTAACTGAAATGCACTTTGGTCACAAGGTTACATGTACTTCTCTTTCTTCCCAGATTGCACTTCATTCTTTTTTTCCCTGGACAATGAATGTTGTGTGTAAAAGTGTAAACTGCTTTTGCATTCTTAGGCTGCCAGAGTTTTTTTCCTTGTCAATGTAGTTCTTGCATGCACATAATTTCGTCGGACAAATATAATGCTTGGACGTCTGCCAACCGCACCTCAATAGACTTTTTTATCCTCTCCAACCAGAAAATGTTAGACGAATATGACATATATGAAATCTATTAGACCTACATTCAATCTCACTCTCCTCTCACTTACCGATGACCAATGTGACTTTGAGGTATCACATAATCACAATCTCATCACTTTAAAAAACTCACATTATCGTCAGACCTAATCAAATAGAAACCAGTTGGTATCGGGGCCCACCAATGGCCGAAAGATCGCCAATCTTTTGACACATGTGCCCACCGCACCAAACCCATCATGATAGTCCGTTATCATACCATTTAGAATGCTCGGAGCTCAGAAATCTATCACCCACATCTTAATAGACCTTTTTATTATTTTCAACTCAAAAAGGTAACCATCTTTGGCTAGTCTAAGTGGTTGGTTACCTTCGTCGAATACAATGAGGTCTTGAGTTCAAGTCCCGCAGGGTTCGACTATTGTTTAATCTAATAGTGTCTGGAGCCTGCGGTAGGATTCTTCGATAAAGTCTTGAAAAAAAAAACTCAAAGAGGTTAAAATATTATTGATAAAAGTGAAACTATTTAGACCTCCATTCAATCTCACTGGTGTGGGATTGAGGTATCACAACAAAAGTCCATCAATGTCGAGAATCATCTGACCTGGAAAAAGAGAGTTGAGGACCACTATTGCAGTCGATAGATTTGGCTAGCTAGTTCCTGAATTCTCTAGGGGTTCATGATTGATATTGTGTTATTATTTGGTCACTGGTAATTTTTTCAGCTATCCTTGAAGCATTCTTGTGTAACGTTTTCCACTGATTTGCAGTGTCCCAATGCTTTGCTATTTTATTTATACTAATGCGTCCAATTTAATACGGTGGTGATGTTGAATGAGAAGCAGCTATGTCCATGTGCATTTCATTGTTGGAGAACTTGGAGAGCGATTTCCAATCCATGCTAATGGGCTCGACAATTTTCCATCCTGCTTATTGGAGGGAATTGTGGTGTGAAAAAGTTGAACTATTTTCATAATCCAGTACCAACAATCGAATCGGTGTTTTTGCTCTAATTTTTTTACAGTTGCTAACGGAAATGGATGGATTTGATTCGGACACAAAGGTGATTGTGATAGCAGCAACGAATAGGCCAGAAGCGTTGGATCCGGCTCTGTGCCGTCCTGGGCGGTTCTCGAGGAAAGTTCAAGTTGGTGAACCAGATGAAGTTGGAAGGAGGAAAATTTTGGGTGTTCACTTGAGGGAAGTTCCTCTGGAAGAAGACAAGCAGCTTATCTGCAACCTTGTTGCTTCACTCACCCCTGGCTTCGTTGGTGCTGATCTTGCAAATGTTGTCAATGAAGCGGCTCTACTCGCTGCTCGCAGAGGTAAAGCTCCTTCTCCTTCCTGTATTATATGTTCACCGGCTTTTCATGTGGTTTTTTATGCTTTTAGAAGCTACATTATGATACGCTCCTGTTCTGGTTCTGGTATGATATCAGGTGGCGAAAGTGTGTCAAGGGAAGATGTAATGGAAGCAATCGAAAGAGCAAAGTTTGGCATTGACGGTAGGCGGATTAATACCAACACGATAAGCAAGGAGCTCGCGAAACTGTTCCCGTGGATGCCGTTGCCGTACCTAACGGGAAGGAGCGACACTAGACCAGAAGGACTACAGGGGGGACCACTGGGCTATCAAACATTAAGCTGAGCTTTTCCATTTGCCCGTACATCTGAATCCCCTAGTGGCTACGCTATAATCTCATCGTTGCGTGGTAATATGATGATTATATAAGGAGTCTGCTACGCCAGTCCCGCTGCATGTGTTTTGAGGCCATGATTTCTCTGCATCTCCAAGTAAACTTGATATGGAAATTGTTTACTCAGAACAAGTTTTCTTCTGTGTCATTTGACAAGAACTTGATTTTGAAATCAGGTATTTGAATTTTTGAGGGTTGAGTGAGATCTAGAGATTGTGGAATCTTTGAATATCATTATCCACAACAATTGCTACACATATTCAATGATGACTTTGTTGAAAATTTGGCAGGCTATTAAATTTGCTCTAATAATGGTGATACTTAACTCAGTCATACAAGTAAAGTTTGAGATCCCTTGTCAAATTCTCGTCCCATCTTCCCCTTTTGTTGCTTGTTCTTTTCATTATATACTATGCCCCTTCTTTTCGTTTTTCGTTTTTTGTTTGGGTTGCTGCGTTATATTTATTTAATGTTTTACTGTTTTTTTTTTTATTTGTTGTTCTCTTTTGTTTATTTTATTTTAATTTTAAACAAGTTAAAAATGGTTTATAATTGAATATTTTTCCTTTTTTGGTATAATTTTTAATGTAATATGTAAAATCGAATTTTGTTCGATAAATAATAAATAAAAAACAAAAATAAATATAATCAGAGTGTAATATATAATTAACTATCATTAAATTATTTTTAGAATAATTATTATTATTAAACATAATAAAACACATAAACTTAAACAAAAATAAACCAAAGTGTAACAAAATAAAAATTAATTATGTCAACAATAATTTAACAAAATAGTTATTAAATTAAATAGAAATAAAAAAAATTCAAAAAATATAAAATAAATTATCATAAATAATATTTTTGTGATTTAGTTAAAAGTAGGCATGCATAACAAGAATGGAATGGACCAATGGTTACCAATTTGTTACAACAAAGAAAGGAGTTTTCCTATAATTACACATGGCACAAGATGCTATACATTTCCTTGAATTAATCATGCATGTGAGCTAGAGAGGAATTCCCACGCTATATATAATTTATCCAGAGCCAGCATGCATTTTGAGGATCGATGATCTCTTTCTTTTTCTTTTTTTTTTTCCTATCTTTCTTTTTGTCCTCCTATACTTCATAATTCATATAGCTAGCTAGTTTTCACTTTCATATATACTTAATGATTATGAAGAAACCCTGCCTTGAGCCTTCTTGTCAACTCCTTCCTGCAACAATAGGCCGGAGAATTAAGCTGGCAACACACACTATTATAATTAAGTAATGACAACAAGGAAACCAGATTTTCATCAAGCTTAACCTAGCTTGTTACCAAACTTTTGCTAGTGATTTGGTTTTTTACCTCATGAGTTGCCTATCAAGGGTTGAGGAAGACAAGACCCCCCGATTCTCCTCGGCTCTCCTTAGGAGATACGGTATCACCTCCTCCACGGGGCCGTATGTCATGTATTTGCTCACTTGGAAACCTGCATTCTTAAGCCCGTAGGAGAGCGCCTCGGACATTCCATAGAGTTGAGCGAATTGAAGCCTCTCGTTCTCCTTCCCGATCCCCATATCCCGCGCTTTAGTTGCTGCCAATCTCCCTATATATCAACAACCACAAACACATAATTACTAATACTATTACATTGTGTTGAATCAAGTGTTCAGTCATGTGCATGTGAGTTCCTAAGGAGACTTAAATTGTGATATATAACATGCATATAAGTAGGTATTGACTCAATTATATATCAATTAAATTTGGTTACCTGATTCGACATTATGGGTGGCGAGAACAACGGCACCAGATCCATGGGAGACCTTGTCAATCAAGTAGGAAGCACAGGTGTTGTAAGAATCATGAGTCCTCTGAATACTGTCATGAACAGGGGAATCAAACCCCAAGGAAGCAGCCAGCTTCCTCTCAAAGGACATATAAGCTCCCCTCACAAGCTTGAACCCAATAGGCACACCCATCTTCTCAGCTGCCTGGCTCGTCATCACCAATCTCTCCATTGAATCTTTCAAGTACGCTTGGATGGTCCCATACACGATAGGGCTGCTGCTCCCTTGATCATCCTTGCCCAACATGATGGTCGACGAATATGTCAAGTAATTGATGGCGGGTTCAACCGTGGTTTCCTCTGCATCGATCGTTAATGGGACATTGAGCTCAGCGCATCTCCTGCAGAGCTTGAGCAGCCTTTGGTGGCCTAATTGGAGATCCCTCTCTTCTTGTGGACTAAGGGGGTCTGGTTTCTGCATGGTGTGGAACAGGGGGCTCGAGTCCGCGAAGATTGGTAGTGTGTTATGCTTCCATGGCAGATTCAATGATGGGTCTCTCCTTTCCCATCTCAGCAGATTGCTCACCCTTTCGAGCAACTCAATTGGGACTATTGCACTTACCTTCACTATCAAAAAACTCACCTGCAGAAAAATGAAAACAGCCGAATCAAAGTAGAACAGAAACTATATATATATATATCATCGATCCTTTTCGCTTGAAAGAAAGACCCACGAAATGCATAATTGAAGAACCACCCATAAAAGAAAGAAAGCAAAGAGCGGAGGACTCGAAAATTCATTTTCGTATGTCAAAACAGAGGAATGATAACAATCATAATAAAAATAAAAATTGAGGAATGAATACCGAGGAAGGGGGAAGAGACTGACTGGATTCAACAGTCTCCATGAACTTGTGGAAATTACGATCACAAGAACCATCATCATGGGCATGCTCGACGCCGTAGACGAGCATCCCTCTCAACCCGGAACACCAAATTCGGTTGACGGTTCGACCCATTTCCTCCAAATCCTTACCCGCAACAAACTGGTTGTAGAACGTGTGCTTGACCGTGGACAGGATGACGTCCCGGATAACCGGCGTCTCCATCAGGGGCGACCTCATGACCCAAATCCCGAAATCCACCACCGGATCTATCGCCACCGCGTGGAGGTTCGATGTTGATCGAAGAAGCTTGGAGGTGGACAAGGAGGAGAAGAGGGCTTGCAAATCGTCGAAGTTCAGGATCGAGGTGGAGGAGGATGGTGTGGTGGTGGGGTTGGGTTTTGGGTGGTCGAAATTGAGAGGCGATACGGCGGTGATAGAAGGAGATTGGGCGGAGCTCAGAGCGCGGAGGAGCTTCGGTGTCACTCGGATGGCCATCAATGGCGGAAACTGAAACTTCTTTCGCCTTCAAAAAAAAACACAAGGGAGAAAATTGAGCTTTTCGTTGTCGTGATTGGAACTTGCTTGGGTTTGCGAAATGAGTGGGGAGACCGGTTTTATAGAAAAAAACAAACAACCAACAACAACAAGATTCTAGCGGTTTTTATTTTTACTTGGATCTGGTTGTAATTTTCTTATATTATCCCCCCTCTTTTTTGTACAGAATCTCTGAGATTCCTGTCCACATAATATGTGAAATTGTGAATCCCAACCTAATTTCACTGTTCCTCTACTATTGTAAATGGTAAATTGATAATTACACCCTCCATCCCAAATTGATGGAATGGATGGGTGATGGTTTAAATTTTTTTTTTCTTTGACATGACTTACCGTGACTATGGGTGATGATTTAATATGTTTTTTTTTTTTTTGACAAACCGTGTATATAAGTGTGTATATATATGAATTTTTTTTTTTTTGGAATTACCGTGTATGGGCTTACCGTGACCATAGGTGATGATTTAATATGACTTTTTTTTTGACAAACCGTGTATATGAGTGTGTATATATATGATTTTTTTTTTGAATTACCGTGTATGGGCTTACCGTGTATTTATATATATATATGATTTTTTTTTTTGACTTACCATATATATATATATATATAATTTTTTTTTACACGATATTTTTTTTTATTACACGGTATATATATTTTTTTACACGGTATATTATATATATATATTTTTTATTACACGGTATATAAGAAACGCAATCCATCAATCTTCTCCTTTCATCACTCCATGTCATCAATCCTCACCTTTATCTTCACTTTTTTTCCTCTCTCTTATAAGAAACACAATCCATCAATATTTAATATCCTCCCTTCATCATTTCATGTCATCAATCCTCACCTTCATCTTCACTTTTTTTCTTTTCTCTTATAAGAAACACAATCCATCAACATTTAATATCCTTCGTTCATCACTCAATGTCATCAATCCTCACCTTCATCTTCATTTTTTTTTCCTCTCTTATAAAAAACACAACCCATCAACATTTCATATCCTCCCTTCATCACTCCATGACATCAATCATCATTTTCATCTTCATTTTTTTTTCTCTCTCTTATAAGAACCACAATCCACTAATATTTGGTGGATCTCGCTCTATCACATTTAATCTCTTCATAGAATATTATGGCTAACAATGATATTCCAAGTGATGAAAGTGTTAATCAGTATCGCCGTGACTATACACCCAAATTTACTACACATGAGGTTAGTTATCCAATGTTTACTGAAATTATCCTCATGAATATTCGTAAAAGTTTATTTATTTATTTATTTATTTTTACAGATTTTTTCAACAAGGGAAGTTATGTTAAATTGGGTGCGAATGGTTGGTTGTCAAAATGGTTTTGTGTTAGTTATTTCAGTCTCAGCAAGCGTTATACGTGATATTTCCACGTATTTTTACATATTTGTAATGGTTTTGTGCGAATGAAATCACAGATATTATATGGGCTCATCCGCAAAGTTTAGCGTTATACGTGATATTTTCGACTGTGCTAGTCATTGATGCTACATACAAGACCAATCAGTATCGATTACCGCTTTTGGAGGTTGTGGGTATCATGTCTACTCTAAAAACTTTTTCCATTATGTTTGCATATCTCAGCAATGAGACAGCTGAACGGGTAACATGGGCCCTGAATACGCTAAAAAATTGGATGTGTGGGCGGGGGGCAATGATGCCCTCAGTGATTGTGTCAGATTGCGATCTGGCACTTCTTAAAGCAATTGATATATGTTTTCCTATGGCACGCCACATGCTCTGTATTTGGCATATTAACCAGAATATTGTGAAGAAGTGCAGTCATGTGCTTGGTCCAATTTTTAAAAGTTTTCTCGCATTATAGTATTAGCTTTATATGTCATCGATAGAGGCTATTTTTGAGCAGAAGTGAAATATTCTTTACACGGAGTATGAACCTCATTTTTCAGTAATAAAATACGTTAGAAATACATGGTTACCATATAAGGAGCGATTTGTTGCAGCCTGTATAAATACTTGTATGCATCTTGGCAGCACTTCTAGTCAAAGGTATAATCTTTGCACTTCGTCTTATGACATGATCTTTACTTTTTTTTTTATTTAAACATAATATATTTTTCTATTTGAGGGTGGAGTCAGCTCATGTTATGCTAGAAAGACACTTGGGAGGGGACACCATGTTATGCTTAGAAAATTATGTATCTAAAATAGATGACATGCTATCAATGCAAATTGGAAGTATTAAAGAATCATTTCAGAATTCTATCAATAAACCACGTCACGTGCATGTTGAAGAACCCCTGTATGATTTACTAAGATCTCATGTTTCATTAGAGGCACTAGATTTGATCGATTGTCATCTGCAATACATTAATGATGTCTCCCCTGACATGGCCGGTCATTGTCACTGTATAATCAAAATGACACACGGACTGCGATGTATGTATGATCTTGCATATTATCATTCTCTTTCCACTCCAATACATTTGAGTGCTATCAACTCTCATTGGAAACAGTTGTTCGTACATGATGATCGGTATGCTCATGTGGAACCAATGCTCGACTTTGAGGAGATAGTTCCAAACCAACATGATCACAGCACACTTCGAGTTCCTTCATACAACACAACACAGAGGTCGTCCTGCAGGTAGAAATGAACAAACTCCATGACCCTCATATATATTTCTCTTATATCTTTTCATTCCACGACACTTATATATATATTCTTCATACATTTTGCAGGTAGAGTTGAACAAAATCCACCCCGTATGCGTTCTTTGTTGGAGGGGTCTAAGAGAATATCTAAGATGACATTAGATACTCGCAATATCGAAAGGAGGGACAATCTATGTCGTCACTATATCGATTCATTGCCTGAGCCATTGAGGGGTTATATAACTCACGTTGTCAATGTTAGAGGTGGCGGTAATTGTGGATTCAGGGCGATAACTGCACAAATTGAGTATGAAGAAGAGGGTTGGCTACACGTACGAATAGATCTTATTCAAAAATTTTAACAAAATAGGGATTTATACGATGGACTTCATATGGTTGCGGGATACATAGACTACTTATTACGATCACTCGATTACTCCAACTCTCCTGCTCCTCAAAACTTTTGGATGGATGCTATGAATTTGGGAGTTGTTATCGTATCGAGGTACAACGTTGTACTTCATACATTTAGTCCACATGTTCAGCATTGTTTAACACACATTCCATTAAGATCTCCGCCAGTTCCAAATCATGAGCGGCGAGAAATTATTATTGTATGTGTTGACAATCACTTTGTACAAGTTTTTCTACGTCGACATTATTCCATACCACCTATGCCTCAATGGTAGTGGAACAATGTAAGTGACGAAGTTAGAGAATGAGCTGAATTATATAGGGTATAAAAAAATTTGTGGGACTTTATCATGAATGAAAATTCTTGATGTATCTATTTGTATTTAATATATTTGTTTCACCAATATTTTTTTTCTCATTTAAAAAATTTAAAATTAAACTTAAAAAATAAATTTTTAAAATATATCAATATTAGTTTTATTAAAATCGTGAAAAAAATTAATATTTTGATTATAATATATAGTAAAATTAAAATAAAAAACAGAAAAAGGAAGGAAAGGAAGGAAAATGAAAAGAAAGAAACTGGAAAGAAACAAAAAAAAAAAAACACGAAAGAATAAAGAAAATAAAAAGAAACAAAGAAAATGAAAAGAAAAGGGAAAGAAACACGGAAGAGCCGATGCATCAATCCCATCACAATGGCGTCGGGGGTGTAATTAGGGGTTCTCCAACAAAATGCGATGCCTTTATAAAAGGAATGAGGATGGCCATTCTGCAAGATCTATGCAGATGAATTTTGATCTGGGCTTACTTTGTATTGGTTGGAATGGATAGCTATTTTGATGAGGAAAGGATTACTAATACAATTCCTTTTTTGGTGAGGATCTCATCTCTCGTATATGTGCTCCGTGCTCGGATTACTTATGTACGGTTGATATGAGAGTTAATATAACAGGTTAACTTCTT
>JAOWBR010117112.1:0-14138 GCA_028571145.1 Dionaea muscipula
TAATATTATTGTAATAATTTTGAATTTTTATTATTATTTTATGATTTTGAATTTTATTTTTTCGTTGATTTTTTAAAATAGTTGTTAAGATATATTTTTTCGATCATTTTTATTTTGAGAGAGTGACGTACTTATCGTATCAAAAGCACGGTTAACCGCTAGTACTACAATAATAAATGACACAGCCGCAAGCATAGTCGCTCATACAGGTCACGGTAACTCAATCCTAATTTCTAACTCTTTCTGCGACTTCTATCATGGCTACATCCTACTAAATGAGGTCCGACCACTTGTTTCTGCATCCTTCATTCCGCTCGATATAGACCTTGTACAATGAATAGTTAACATGTCAAGATCCATACAAATTACTTCACCTAACATCTAAAACATGCATGTAATAAAAATTTTTAGTCAATCTAAAACATTGGACAACGTTTCATGATGAAAAATTATAGATGTTAAATGAAAAATTTACAAATTTGAAGTATTTATGCGTAAAGAACATACAGTTATTTATAAATATTTTTTATATAAAATAACCTTAAAAATAAATTCAGAATTGTATTCAAAATTTAATTCCGTCATTTATTATTATTATTATTATTTTTAAAGTTTCACAAGCCGTTCGTGTTTTTCCCTACAAAAGAGAACTTCTTTGCTGCAACGATAAAAAATTGAAAAAAAGAAAATAAAAAAACTGGGAAGATGAAGATCATATGATTATCGTTCTCGGAATCTCAAGTTTACCAATTTCAAATTCTCCCCCAACTCACCAAAAAATGCCCAAAATTTTCTTAAAATATTTGTCTTATGATTGAAATGTTTATTTCCTTCGCCTCTTCAAAAGAAAATTATTCTTGCATATTTTTGTCAACAAATAATTAAAAAAATTACATGCATGGCGGGGGAGGCAGACTAGGAGGCGAAGAACGATGAATCACAAACTCATTTTGTCGGGCAGCGATGATCAATTGCATCTCAAGGTGAATAAAGCAAAAGAAAAACTACATTATCTGCTCTTTGTTAAACGAATCCCCTTTTCTGGTTCCTTTTATATGCAGAAATTTCAAGTTTTGTTTGGTGGGTTGTGGAGATTTTTGTCCTAGGTGGCGATTTGATATTGGAATGTTTGTGGGTTTGAGTTGTACCACGTACGATTCCTCGGCGACAGATGGAATTTTGCCGGGTTTGTTGCAGGTTTTCGTGTTGGTAAACATATCTTTGCCGTATGAAAATGGTGCTGTTTTATTCGGTTAATCCATTAGCTTTTAGGAATTTGTGGGATGGATTATTCGAGAGCTCTCTTGCAAATGGGGGAATGTATGTATGTCTCTGTTTGCTTTTTCTTTTTCTGGGTTATGTGCCCGAATGTGTTTCATTGTTGATTTTGTTTGGGGATGGGAATTTTGAGAGTTAAAATTTGGGAGCAATTTGCATTTGGTTCAGGCAAAGGTTCTATTAAGTTAAGAAGCAACACTTTTCTGTTCTTTGATCAATCATAGTGGACTGGATTCATTCGTTTTTTGTTTCTGGGATTAGAATTGCATTTCCAGAAAGTGGGATGTTATTGTTTCTTTATGTGGGATATCGCTTAGAGGTGGTGTTTGAACAATTTCCCCCTTTGTTTAATTGTATATATCTTCCATGCTGCTGGTATATTGACCTGAATATTTCTCTCCTTTTTTGTTGTTTTTGATAGTTTTTGTGCAGTGAGAGATGATTTGGTTCACGAAAGAATAGACAACAATATTGTTCTTATCATTCTCTGCCCGAGAGTATGTGCTATTGTAACAGGAGTTTAAAGCGAGAATTGGGGATATAATTTTGATCCTGCTTGAGTTTGAGTTTGACGGTTTCCGAGAATCAAATTTGGGAATTCAGGTCGCAGTTGTGTTAGAAAACTGGTGTGATCAGTTTAGGAGAGACATTTTTGTTTTTGAATTAGATGGTACATTCAAGGGTTGCAGGAAGATTGATCAATTATTGGCATTGGGATTTTATTTATTTGATAACCGCCTTCTCCAATCTAAGCATTGCCGTGGTATGATTTGGGCATCGGTTCATACTTGCTTCTTTGGCTTTCTTTGTTGAGTTTGTGTTAGTGCATTTACATGTTGCTGGATACAACATCTTTCAGGTAGTTTTGAGGTCATCCTCTGTCCCCACCTTGTAAATATTGCTCCTTGTGGCTCACAACTACTGGGTTAGTGGTTGTGGCCAAATGAGCATTGCACAATGAGTGGGGACAGAGGACTTTTGATAGATGGACCAACCAAATGAGAGTTTCTTTAAGGTATTTGGCATTCTTAAATCCTTGATACCTTGGAAGTCTGAGCCGACTAATGTGTCAAGGGTTTTTTGGATGCCTGATCATAGCTGTAGGGTGTGTTATGAGTGTGACTCCACTTTCACATTATTTAACCGTAAACATCATTGCCGGCGCTGTGGGCTAGTTTTTTGTGCAAAGTGTACTACAAATTCAATCCCTGCTCCCTCTGATGACCCTGAGAATGAACTGGAAGAGCGGGAGATGATTCGGGTGTGTAATTTCTGTTTCCGACAATGGAAGCTTGGGTTAGCTGCTGTTGACAATGAGTTGGCTTCTGTTGACAATGAGTTAGCTTCTGTTGACAACGGGGTCAATGATTCCGGCTATAATCCTTCCCCATCACCATCCGCAGAAAGTTTCTCCAGTATTAAATCTAGTGAGACTGCTTTCCGTAGCATCGTCAATGCTAGTTCATTATCATTTTCAGTGGGTCAATGTGAGCGAATTTCAGATTATTCATCCCAGAGCCCATATCAATCAGCTGTGTTGGACCAGTCTGCATATATGCAAGGTGTAGAAGGGTCAGGAAGGAGCAATAATCCCAGCACTGATATGGACACACAAGCTTCAAATAATTTTGTGTCTGCCACGAACAGGTATAGATTCCACCCTTGTTGGAAACTCTCTCTCAACTCGTGCTTTTGTGTGTGTGAGTGATCTCTATAAAAATCTCTTATAATGTGGTTCATTTATGTGTGACTTCCTCTTCCTCCTCTGTGCCCCTCTCCCGATCAACGGACTATGACTCTTGTTTCCTCCCCCCTCTTTTTTTCTTTCCCTGTTCCACTTCTCTTTCTCTTCTCTCCTTCTCTTTCCCTTTCATATTGCAGCATCAGTTGCTATCAGCACCAGGTTCCAGTAAGGTGATTTAACTTCCAAATGCACTTATTGTTGAAGGTCAATCCAGTGGTCATGCCTGGTAAATTGTTTGACATAGAAGAAAGGGTTTTTTTTCTTTGGACCCATCAAATTACACCAGGTCATTATAGAGTAATACTGCCAGTGGGATCATCTTTATTTGCTGTAATGATTACCTTGCATGAACTGGTTTTATCCTGTACCACTGTTCGAGCTTCTGCAATTGGTGGTTGAGAATGGGGCATATGGCTTATTCTATAAGGCCTGATCTTGCTCATGCAAACTGTTGTGGTCATTTGTTAATTTTTGCATGACTATAAGGCGAGCGACAATGATATTTATAGACACTTGTGATTGACTACCTTCATTAAGTTCTTTCTCTTCTCTATTTCTCTGTTTAGTCAACGTGATTGAGACTGTGGTGTAGTTGTGGTATTAATCTTGTTGCTCGAATGGGCCTTGTGATCTTTAAGCGTGAATCTTATTGGTTCCTTTTCTCTTGCTCAAATTTGGCTTCAGTGACAGTGATGATGATGACGACGACGACGACGATGACGATGACGATTGTGGAGTCTATAAGTCAACATGCAACTCAAGGAACTGTTCAGAGACAAGTGAATTCTATAATCAGGTTGAACCTCGCGAGAATCAAAATGATCACATCACACATGATCTTGATTCTAATGGAGAAAGAAATGACCCAATACTCTTGAGTAACTCTGCTTTCCAAGATAGTTATAGTTCTCGGGGCTCACATGCAATTGAAGAGATTGAAAAGAAGGAAGGGGATCTTGTTGTTGGTGAAGAATGCGAAGCATCTTCCACTTTACATGACACGGAAAATGTAGATACTGAGCCTGTCGATTTTGAGAACAATGGACTTCTTTGGCTTCCACCTGAACCTGAAAATGAAGAGGATGAAAGGGAAGCTGCTCTATTTGATGATGACGATGATGGTGAGGGATCCGGTGAGTGGGGTTGCTTGCGCAGTTCAGGGAGTTTTGGAAGTTGTGATCAGCGCTATAAGGAAAGGTGCAACGAAGAGCATAAGAAGGTCATGAAGAACATAGTTGATGGACATTTTAGGGCATTGGTATCTCAACTTTTGCTTGTTGAGAACATCCCTTTGGTGGAGGAAGATGAGAAAGAAAATTGGTTGGAGATAATTACTTCCCTTTCATGGGAAGCAGCTACGCTCCTTAAGCCTGATATGAGTAGAGGTGGGGGAATGGACCCTGGTGGATATGTGAAAATCAAATGCATTGCTTGTGGGTGTCGCTCTGAGAGGTAAAACTTTTTCTACAATTTAAACTGTCATTTGGATGGGATGTTTGTTTCTGCATTCTCACCCACGGACTAATCTTCACTCGATACACTATGCAATCCTCTGAACTTTCTTTTAAATATCTTACATCAGAGATTTTTTCTTTGCATTTCCCTACTTCTGATTCCTCATACAGCGTTTTCACCACTACCTAATGATTCGTGATTTGTGATGTTATGTGTGATCTGTCCCTAGACTCAAAATGAACAATACAGTAGCCAACACAAAACAAAGCAACCGGAATACCCTTTTTTAACATGGTAAAACCCCAATGATGGGGAAGTATCCACAGCTAATGGCAAAATCTTCACTAGGAAAACTTGGACAGAAGTACGAGAAAGAATAAAGGAAGTGTCTGCTCACTCTTCTCACAACCCTCAGACCATCTCTCTTCCTTGTCTCTTGTTTTCCCCTGTTTTTTCCTCCCTGGAAAAGCAACTTCTCCGATCTCCTACATTCCCTAACTATTGGCTGGTTTTCCAAAAGACTAACCATCCTAGAAGTTACCAGTAGTTTTCCACAGAAAACAAACTGCCTACTAAGGCTAACTTACAATTCCAGCCCTTAAGTTAGGAGACACAAGTTGCGGGTTGCTTCCCTTTTCCCCCTCTACTCACAAACATGACCAGATCAATGTGCTAGTGTCTGTTGTTTGTTGTGAATTTTCAAAATTCTGTTAGTGCTTGTGAAGGTAATTAGTCTTCGGGATGGGAAAGAAAGAAACATAATTATTCTTATAAAGGGACAAGCTATTCCTTGTGTTTGGTATAGGTGCATAATAACAAAGCTTAAATCGAAACTGAAAACCATTGTGAAATGTTATTAGGTAATTTAATTCTTTATCTGCATTAGTCATTCTAGGATTTCTTTTTCCATGTTCCTACCTATTTGGAGGGCAAATTGGAGGAAACCAACCTTGTGTTGTTGCCTAATCGCAATGTCAAATTACAATGAAGTTGTAGGCCATCGATTTTTCATGGATTTCTTTAATTAATATAGTTGGCCAATCGTGGATGGTTCTCTTTTTATAGTTAAAAATAGGCATCTGTGTAAAGCACCTTTCATTCTGTCACACTTGAATTTTTTTATAGGCAAATCTTGCCCCATGGTGGCTCCTAAGAAGTTCAGTTTCTAGAAAGATTGGATCCTTAAGTGAATCTCTTTCTTTATGGGATAGTAATATCAATTTTTTAAAACAAAATCCAATTATAAGTTTCTTCTTTGCAAGGACCCATTAACCATTTCATTTTCTTCCTCGAAAGAGCATTATGAAGAGCTAAAAGGACCAATCATGGGAATTCCAATTGTTGTATACACAGCCAGTTAGTGGAAGCCATGAGATGCCATTATCTCTTTTCTATCGCCGAGTAACAGAAACCAAGTTTTCTCCACATACACTCCCCCACCCAAGAGATTCACTTAAGGATCCAATCTTTCTAGAAACTGAACTTCTTAGGAGCCACCATGGGGCATGATCCAATTATAAGTTTCTTCTTTGCAAGGACCCATTAGCATTTCATTTTCTTCCTCAAAAGAGCATTATGATGAGCTAAAAGGACAAATAATGGGAATTCCAATTGTTGTATACACAGCCAGTTAGTGGAAGCCATGAGATGCTATTTTCTCTTCCTATTGCCGAGTAACATTTTGGCAACCCACCCCCCTCCCCGTGAAGTGGAAAGACACTCAGAGTACCCTCCAAATGACACTAGGTTTCTGCATTAATGTACTCACAAAGAAAATATCAGGTCTGGTCAAAATTAAGTGAATGAGCTTACACACCAGCTTCCTATAACTGACCTTCTCCCTCGTCGGACCACAAGTGGTGAATTAAAGTACTAAGGATTAGGTTATAGTCATTGGCTAATTCACATTACCCTATCTTCTTCACGCTGGATGTGCGTTTCTTCCATCATCATCAATATATATGGAAATACTATAGCATAACGTGTTCCACTATTGGTATTGCTTTTATCTTGATTTACTAATTTATATTGGATATTTGATAGACTAATGCAGTCCATGAGGGAGTTTTTTTTCCTGATGAAGAATTCTCATCTCTTGTAGCATGATAGTGAAAGGAGTTGTTTGCAAGAAGAATGTAGCTAACCGTAGAATGGCAGCAAGGATAGAGAAACCCCGACTTTTGATCCTTGGTGGTGCTCTAGAATATCAGCGGGTTTCTAATCAATTGTCAAGTGTCGATACTCTGTTGCAGCAGGTTATGCTTCTTTTCCTTCTATTATTATTCCTATTAGAATCCTGATTGAAAGAAAAAGCTTGTAGACACCCGCATCCACCCACTAAATCAGCTGACCATGATCCTCCCGCTCACTTATTTGCATGCATGTTTGTGTTACATTTACATATACAGAGAACCTGGAATGGAGGACATCTAAAGATTTCTGTTTTCCCTGTGCTAATGTAATTTCACTTGTAATCAGGAACTGGATCATTTAAAGATGGCTGTTGCTAAGATAGGTGCACAGCATCCTAATGTCCTGCTGGTGGAGAAATCAGTTTCACGATTTGCACAAGATTACATCCTTGGAAAAAATATCACCCTTGTTCTGAACATCAAGAGGCCACTTCTTGAACGCATTGCACGCTGCACAGGAGCTCAAATAGTACCTTCTGTTGACCACCTTTCTGCACCGAAGCTGGGGTATTGTGAGTTGTTTCATGTTGAAAAGTTTCTTGAGGATCATAGTTCTTCTGGCCAGAGTGGCAAAAAATTGGCGAAGAATTTGATGTACTTTGAAGGTTGCCCTAAGCCGCTGGGCTGCACTGTGAGTCCTTAAAACTTTAGGAACTGATGAGTGGGATCGACAGATTTGTTTTCATGTTGTTATGGTGGGATGTCATTGTTAGATGCCTGTGGAATTCTCCTTCCATCCTGTAAACTGTAACTTTCACCAGACCAAGAACTCCTATATGAAAAAGATACTCAATGCAGTGGGTCCTAACTCACTTTGGCAAATATTGGAGGGTGGCAATGGGATAAATTACATTCCTCAAAAAAAGATAAGCTCCATGGATGGATGTAGTGAGTTTGTATCCTAGTCGCTTAGACTTCAAGTCAAGACTAGCAACTTGCTACACTATCATATGGTCCTTGTATTTGGTCGTCCTAATTTTGGAGGCATTCTTTCCTCCCAGTATGGAACTTGTTGAGATGAGAGAACATCGGTTAGGCTTAACTGTTATGTTACTACTGGAAAGTGTATTTTCGATCTCGATTTTATCTCATTATGTTTGCTTATTCATCTTACAGATATTGCTTAGAGGTGCTAATGTGGATGAACTGAAGAAAGTGAAGCATGTGATCCAATATGGAGTTTTTGCTGCCTATCACCTGGCTTTAGAGACATCTTTTCTTGCCGATGAAGGAGCATCCTTGCCAGTGCTTCCTTTGAATGAGCCAATCACAGTGGCCCTTCCTAATAAATCGCTGAGCATTGATAGATCAATCTCCACATTGCCTGGTTTCACCATTCCTACGAATGAAAAAAGAGATCCTATCGGTGATCTTGAAATGGCAAATGGATCTTTTACATCAAATACCCCTCTATCCAGTCACTTTGCATCAATATACAATACAGAATTTGTAAAATCATTTTCCTCTCATGTGAAATCATCTTTCAACTCCAGTTGTATCCCTTGCTTCTCCCAAAGGCCTGCTTATCTTAATGGAGTTTCATCTATAAGCGAAGCTGATGAGTGCAAGCAAGTAGAAGGGTGTCTTGGGGAAGAGACCTTAGCAGAAAATGTCGATAAGTCTGTTGCCGAGTATCACCCTCCTGGTCATGAAATTGTGCCTCTAGATGGAAGGACACTAGAAGCTCTGGCCGAAAGCACTGACCAATCAAAATACGAGTGCTCTCAAGTTGAAGTTGCAGCTTCTGAGCCAGCGTCCTTACAGCAAGATGGAAATGATGGTGAGGAGCCAATATCCTCCAAAGAAGAGTTCCCTCCATCGCCCTCTGACCATCAGAGCATCTTAGTTTCATTATCTTCTCGGTGTGTATGGAAGGGGACAGTGTGTGAAAGGTCCCACCTTTTCAGGATCAAGTACTATGGCAGTTTTGACAAACCTCTAGGTCGCTTTTTGCAGGATCATTTATTTGATCAGGTGAGTGTTCATCATATTGTCAGTCTTTATTACTTGGGCGTGGGGGTGGGTGATCAGCTTTCTTGTTCTCCCTTATTCCCTCCGATGAGCTACTCTGATGTGTGGGTTATTTTTTTCTTTTTGCTCATCAGAGCTCCCGATGTCATTCTTGTGAGATGCCATCTGAAGCACATGTCCACTGTTATACTCATCGGCAAGGCACACTGACAATTTCAGTCAAGAAGTTGCCAGAAGCTCTTTTGCCTGGTGAACGAGAAGGAAAGATTTGGATGTGGCATAGATGTTTGCGGTGCCCAAGGACAAATGGTTTCCCTCCGGCAACCAGGAGAATAATTATGTCAGATGCTGCTTGGGGGCTATCATTTGGGAAGTTTTTGGAGCTGAGTTTTTCAAATCATGCAGCCGCAAGCCGGGTGGCTAGTTGTGGTCATTCTCTGCATAGGGATTGCCTTAGATTCTATGGGTATGCCTATCACCTCATGAACGGCGTATCGTATGAGTGGTTTGAATTGCTTGCTTGATAGAAATACTCTTCATTCTCTCTCTTTTGCAGGTCGGGGAAAATGGTGGCTTGTTTTCGGTATGCATCTATTGATGTTCATTCAGTTTATCTCCCACCCTCGAAACTTGATTTTATCTGTGAGAGCCAAGACTGGATTAAGAAAGAAGCAGATGAGGTTTTACGCTTCGATTGTGCATATCCTTTCTGAAATTTCTCTTAGAATGAGTGATCTAATCCATGTCTTTGACAGGTTGTTGAGCGGGCAGACATGTTATTTACAGAAGTGCTCAATGCTCTTTATCAAATTGAGGGTAAAAATCCTGGTGAGGTCGTGGCCAACAGTGGATTGAGATCCCCCAGCTCAAGATGCCATATTACAGAACTTGAAGGGGTTCTTCAAAATGAGAAGGCAGAATTTGAGGTAAGACATCCTTTTTCCCCTCAGCTTGTCTCAAGATCATTTTGCTGTCATGTTTTGCATTTTATGGTATGGTATTCATAAAATCGTAGGAAATGCTGCGGAAATTCTTGAACCAGGAGGTGACAAAAAACCAGCCTGTAATGGATGTTTTGGAGATAAATCGTCTGCGGCGGCAACTACTCTTCCAATCTTACATGTGGGATCATCGCCTAGTTTATGCTGCCAGCTTAGATAACAACTCCCTAAGTAACCCTGGTGGCTCTATACCACAGTCCGAAGAGAAGAGCCTCACTACAGAGATTTCTGGTATCGAGATGCTCTCTGGACCAAGCAAAGGCTTTCATTCGGGGGAGACACTTCCCGTGAATCTGAAGCTCAACGCAATCTCTGATCAGGCTGGGGAAGATAGTATAGTCAAGCAGAGTGAAGCCGGTCATCAAATTGGGGAGGGAAGTGTCAATCTTAATCTTCTTAAAGAAGACCATGCTGGCCTTTGTACTTACACCTCCTTGTGCGAACCCTCTGACCCTTTGGAATCTGGAATTACTGTTCGTAGGGCTATGTCTGATAGTGAGTTCTCATTCATGACAAATTTGTCAGACACTCTCGACGCTGCTTGGACAGGTAAAAGTCAACCGGGCTTGGGGTTACTGAAGGATACCGAGCTTCCACTTCTGGGTGCAGTTTCAGTGGATTCTTCTTTGGCTGCTGTGGCAGAAAGGTTGGCTCAGGAGGCTCAAGTTGAAGAAAGGGGTGGGGTCAAGCTATCCCCCTCATTGTCCTCAGAGTTCAATCTCAATTCAAAAGCTTCTGATAATCTGGAAGCTATTAGCTGGTTGAGGATGCCTTTTCTCAATTTCTACCGCTCTCTAAACAAAAATTTTTTGGGAAGTGCCCAAAAGCTTGATACTCTTGCTGATTACAATCCCATATATGTATCATCCTTCCGAGAGTCGGAGCTTCAAAGTGGGGCCAGATTGCTTCTGCCTGTGGGCATTAACGAAATCGTCATTCCAGTTTATGATGATGAGCCCACTAGTGTCATATCATATGCATTGGTCTCACAAGATTATCACATCCAACTATCCGATGAAGGGGAAAGGCCTAGAGAACCTATTGAATCTGCATTGTCTCTGCCATCCAATGACTCGCCGAATGTTAAGTCATTCCATTCTCTTGATGAGTCAGTTTTTAGAAGTTTTGGGCCTGCAGATGATACAATCTTATCTATACAAGGGGCACACACCTCCTTCATATCGGATACACTATCATTCCCAAAGTCTGCACATATTAGAGTTTCCTTTTCAGACACCGATTGGCTTGAAAAAGTGCGATATACTGTAACATGTTACCATGCAAAGCAGTTTGATGCCTTGAGGAAGATGTGCTGCCCATCTGAGCTAGATTTTGTTCGGTCTCTCAGTCGCTGCAAGAAGTGGGGGGCGCAAGGTGGGAAAAGCAATGTTTTTTTTGCAAAGACATTGGATGACAGGTTTATCATCAAGCAGGTTATGAAAACAGAGCTTGAATCATTCCTGAAGTTTGCTCCTGAATATTTCAAGTACTTGACTGAATCAATAACTATGAAGAGCCCTACATGCCTAGCAAAAGTTTTGGGTATTTATCAGGTGTGCTCTTTGGATCATAAAGCAGCTAATCACAAGCAACTTCCATAGTATTCATGGGCGACCCCGTCCACCCTCTTCCCCTCCTCAGTCTTCGAAAAACTAACTCCATTCTCTGTATTAGATGTTTAATTTTTGTCTATTTATGTTCAAAGGTAGCAACAAAGTATCCGAAAGGAGGGAAGGAAACAAAGATGGATGTCTTGGTTATGGAGAATCTTTTGTTTGGGAGGAAAGTGACGAGGCTTTATGACCTGAAGGGGTCTACACGATCACGATACAATCCAGACTCAAGTGGTAGTAATAAGGTTCTTCTTGACCAGAATCTCATTGAAGCCATGCCTACCTCCCCTATTTTTGTCGGAAACAAAGCTAAGCGATTGCTGGAGAGGGCTGTGTGGAATGATACTTCTTTCCTCGCTGTAAGTTATGCATCTGTCTTTAGCTGTTCATCACTTTCAAGGAAGCTTTCATATGGTTTCTGCAGAAAGTTAATGCCCCATCAACTTACAAACAAAAGTTGACTTGTTTCTGTACAAAAGAGCAGGAGCTATTTTTACTTAGCATTGATGATCGAACCGGTTGTTGGTAATGCAGTCAGTTGATGTGATGGATTACTCATTGCTGGTTGGGGTGGACGAGGCGAAGCACGAGCTAGTTCTCGGAATCATTGATTTCATGAGACAGTACACATGGGATAAGCACCTCGAGACTTGGGTTAAGGCTTCTGGCATCCTCGGTGGGCCTAAGAATGTATCCCCTACTGTGATCTCGCCCAAGCAGTACAAGAAAAGGTTCAGAAAAGCAATGACTACATATTTTCTCATGGTCCCGGACCAATGGTCTCCTCTAACCGTCACCCCCAGTAAGTCTCAAACCGATCTATCTGAAGAGAACACTCAAACACCAGTTGCTTAAATTTCATAGATTTTGCCTTATCCAGTGAGAACCATCAAACATGAGTTGGTTATATAAATACATAGGCCACGATACTTGTAGGTATAGACTATAGTTGCGGATTTACTGCAGAGTTCCTTCTCCTTTTAAGTTTCCTTTTCCTTGTTCTCATCCATTCTTTTGAGTAGGAATTCAGTTGTATTCTAGTACCTAGTACAGGTCATGTAGAAGATGCAGAGAGAGAGAGATGCAGAGAAAGGCTGAGAAAAGCAATAGAAAGTTTTGGTGAGTGGTGTATGTTTGCTTCATCTCACCATGAGGAATCTATATACATGTGGTATATATATATAAGGCTCATGTATCGAGCATTGATGTAAGCAAATACCATTGTTGATTACAGGTGATTTGTTTACAACTTATTCTGCTGTTTCATGAACTTGTGTTTTATGCTGGTCTCTGATATTGCATGATGGTATCTGTTTGAATATTTCTGTGGGCATTCACAATTTGATTGAACATAGATGTGTACTAAATCCAAGGATTTTCACGTGGGCAAGCAAGCCGTTAATTGTTGTTACCGCCATTGACGATTTGCAGTAATCTTTGTTGAAGAATATTGATCATATGGGCTTGATCCCTGTGATGATCAACACATGAAAACAAAAGGATGCATTAGCTAGTGTATGAGTTTCATGTCCTGTTCTGAAATTGGTTTGCTTCATGGGAGAGACTAGAGAGAGAAGAATAGACCTGGCCCGGGCCCTTGTGTAGGAGGCCAAGGGGACCCGTGGATGATGGAAATGAGGACCCTCGTCCAGTCCTTCACATACTATCTCCCCACTATCATCTCTGTAACAAACAATGCCCTTTGATCGGTCTTCGTAAAAGACCTGTAAAGTTGAATTTGTAAAGATGCACTTGCAGTTTATATATGTATGATCTGGAAATGGGAACGAAACCTGATCTCTCAAGGAGGACTTAATCTGAAGAGCAAGCGGCTTCTTAGGAGGACGGAGCTTCATGGCCAGGGCTCCAAAACTAAGATTCTGGTTCGGATAACAGTACTGATGATGGGGAATCATACAATATCTGTAGGGTAATGGTGAAGAGGAGCATTTCATCATAGCCATTGCCCTTCTTTGTTATCTCCAACAAGAGGAGGAGGAAGAAGAAGAAATGTGGGTGTCTGTCTGGGGAGGGACTTGACTTTATTATACTATTATACGATGAAGCCCATTGGTTGCTGAGTCTGAAAATAGTTTAATTAAGTATAATTAGCAAAACTGTCTGATCTGATCATGTTGATTGAAATTCTTCTAACACCAACTAGCTGATCAGATTTGTGATAATAACGGCTCCAATTATGTGCAACGTGCGCCCACAATAGAGGATTATCCCTTTTGATTGGCTTGATTACATATGGGGTGTGTTTGATTTGGGTATTATATAGTGGGATAAGTATGACATATCCGGCAGATTGTACCACCATGTTTGGTGGTAAAATATGAATGACGAACTATTATACTGCCTAGGGGTGTTTATGGTTCGAATTGGTTCGGTTTCAAGTAAATCCACGAACCAATCCGTACTTTACGGATCCGGTGTTTTTTGCCGGATATTCGATGTTTTTTGCCGGTCAAAAACACCCGATATCTGCCCCAACGCCAACCGGATATCCGGTGTTGGTGGATATCTGGCAAAAAACACTGGATATCCGACAGTCCGCAAATTGGAAAAATGCGGATGCCCACATATGAAGGGAGTTATATATATATATTAGGGGTTGCCCGTGCCTTTGGCACGATAAATACTTCATTCTCTCTGCGTAAAAATTTAGGTTATCAACTCTTTGAAAAATTCAATAGAAAAAATTATACCTAATAAAATTATACTAAATGGATATTCTTAAGATTTCATTATACCTAATAAAAAAACAAAAAGTCGATCGATCGACCAAAAAAAGAAATTTTTTTTCTCTTCAATCAAAGTCATCGTACGGTAGAAAATGAGAGAATTAGAACCTTCAAACTTTTTAAAACAAAAAATAAAA
>JAOWBR010117223.1:0-14137 GCA_028571145.1 Dionaea muscipula
GTACGCACCTAGCTAGGTCCTGCACGTTTCCGCTGGGGCCCCGTTCGTCCGGGGCTCCGTTCAAATAGGTGGCCGCCCTCTTCTCTCCCCTTCTCCTTGCAGCAGGCGCTACTATCTTCACCTGGCTGCCGCCCTCCTCCACCAGCAGACATCAATAGTGGACATAGCCCGTGGCGGCGGCCTTCATCACGTAGCCAACAGCAGCGCAGCAGCGCTCGAGTAGCAGACGTGCAACGCGCGCAATAGCAAGTAGCAACAGCGCACGCAGGCAGCAAACGTGCAACACATCGCGAGCAGCGCGAGCGATCAGCAAGCAGCAGCGGGGGCGCAGTGTGAGCGACAAACGCACAACGCGGGAAGTAGACGTCAGCAACAAGCAGACGTGCGCAACATGAGCAGCAACAGACGTAGAGCGCACGGAGGCAGCGGATGCACTGCACAAGTAGACGCGCTCGGCAGTGCAAGCAGATGTGCGCGAACTTCAGCAGCATCGGTCGCGTGAGCGAACCGCCTGAGTCGATCGTCGGAAATATTTTTTTCGTGAGGTATCGACATATTATTTCATTCGATTATATATGCATGTATGTGATTGAATGAATGAAAAATTTTTGTCGTCTATTCTACGTTTCGGCGCGATCCTAAACGCTTACGCGGAGCCCCATTCATTTGGGGTTTCCATCACATACCACTAAAAGAGACCAATGACCCCTACCTCACATGCAAATCCACCTAGCACCAAGCCGAAGCAGCTCAGAATCACGTCTCAGTCCCTAGCTATATCCTTTCCAACAAACCATATATAAATCCATATGAAAATTCATCCAACAATCTCTAAAAATTCCTAAAATCACAACTAAAAGTATCTATCTTATCCTAAGCATAAAATCAACACGAAATAAATTAAAGCAGTAAAAACAGTACCCCCGAAGGTCACGGAACGACCCGGGCAGCCACCGGACCACACTCCGGTAGCCCCCGAGCTGCCCAACCACCGCCAAACAACTCACAACCACCACTAACAACCACAAACACCTCCACTGCCACCTAGAACCATCACGGAACCTGCAGGAGCCACTAGAGGACCGCCACCGCCGCCGACCACATCGGCTAACCAGCCCAAGGTCGTCCTTGACAACCCAGTCGCCGGTGGCCGCCTCCACCGCCACCCACGTCCAACACTGTGCCGCCAGCCACCCAAAATTGACACCCAGTCGAAATCAAGGCCACACCCATCTAAATCCATATGAAAATAACGAATCAAAGCATGAAAAGAGTGGATCTAAGCTTACCTAGGCCGGATCTAGCTTGAATCGATGAAAATCTCGCCGAAAAATCACCCGAACCCGCCTCTATCTTGGTCGATTTTTTCCTGAATCTCTCGCCGCCTCACGAACACCACTACCTCACCTCCTCGTTGTCGGCAACCCCTCACCGTGGCTCGCCGCTGTCGCCACCATCGTCGTCCCCTCTCCTTGTCGACGGCCGGACAAAAATGAAGGGGAAGGGAGAAGCAAGGGGTTTCTGGAAGTAGAAGGGAGGGAAAAGGAAAAGAAAGGGAAAAAGAAAAAGAAAAGGAAGGAGAGAGAAAAAAAAAGTGGGTGGGGGAAAATTAAATGCACATCTACGGTCTCGAGGATACAAGGTGAATATCCCAAAAAAAATCAAGAGTAAAATCGGAAAATCTCAAAATAAGATATAAAATCAATAAAATCCGAAAGGTAAACACTATGGGTTAACATAACCCAAAAATTAATCTGGTCCATCAAGTACGACTCGGACCAACTCCTAAAAAAAAAATCACCCGGACTAACCGGAAAAATGAGACAGGACGCTACAACCTGATCCCCTCCTTAAAAAGATCTCGTCCTCGAGATCGAACAAGCACAAGCATCCAAAAGAACAATCATACAATCAACAATATCAAGTATGCTCGAATATCAAAAGAAACGTACCGATGTCGCTCGACAAACAACTCAGGAAATCGGGCATGCATCCCCGCTTCTCGGTCCCACGTGGCCTCCTCTACGTTATGGTGACTCCACAAGACCTTCACTAACGGAATGGTCTTCCCCCTCAAAACCTGCTCTCGGGCGTCCAAAATCTGGAACGGTCGCTCCTCAAGAGTCGCATCTGGCTCCACATCAAGATCCTCCCAGTTCAACACATGATAGGGATCAGGCCCAAACTTCCACAACATCGGAACTTTGAACATTTCATGAACGTCCTTCATCTGCGGTGGTACTAACAAACCGAAGGCCACCTTGCCAACACATTGCAGAATCCTAAAAGGACTAACATATCTCGGTGCGAGCCTGTCTTCCTTTCCAAATCTAGAAAGTCCTTGTCTTGGTGATACCTTCAGAAACACGTGATCACTCACGGCAGACTTAATTGGTCTCCTCTTGTGATTTACGCAATTCATCTGTCAACTTCGAGCAGTCCTAAAAAGTTGCAGCATCAAAACAACCTCCTTCATCGTCTCATGCACTGAATCGGGACCCAAAATCACATCTTCTTCAACCTCTATCTAATACACCATTACCTACACGGTCGGTCATACAGAATCTTAAAAGGAACTATACCAATGCTCGACTGATAGCTAATGTTGTACGTAAACTATACCAACGCAAGATGATCCTGCAAAGATCCCTTGAAATCCAAAACAAATATCATCAATATATCTGATCTGCATGGAACACATGGAACACTATAGAGAGTCGTACTAAACTGAAGTCTAAATCCCAAGGCCTTCTGCAACCCTTGTTAGAAACGGAAAGCAAACGTCAACTAATCGATAATGATCCACACGGTATCATGCCCTCTCAGAGATCGAGAAAGTCCCGTCACTAAATCCATAGTCACATGCATCCGACATCAACTCTGTTGTTGGCAGCGGCCGAAACTGGTCCAATTGGTCTCCTGCTCACAAGTGAGGCAACAAGCAACAAACCACATCTTCTCGTCATGCCTTTTCACCAAAAATGGCGCCTCAAATCCTTACAAATCTCTGTCTTGTCTAAAAACCGCAATCCACCATCTGGACTCATAATCCACCCATCAATCGCCTCACCAAAAGCCAAAATCTCATGAAAACTTGACTCAACAAATCAATCTGAAGTCCCTGGATCGCTTTATTAATCAAACTGGACTGTTCCACCAAGGCAAACAAGAAGGCATTCTGATCACCTTCGACCAACCCCAGATCGAACCCAGTACTCACATCCTCCAACATCTCCCACTCCCGTATGGCTAAACTAGCCAAATCACTAAAAGATTCCCTACCAAGTGCATCAACAACATGAAACACAGAAGACCCAACTCCTCACTCAGGTACAATCAAAACAGACACAGAAGTCAATCCAGCCTAGAACTCATGAAACGACCGCTCACAATCCTCATCTCAATCCGAACAAAACTCCCTTACGAGTAAGGCGAGTCAACGGGACAGTCAATCGAGAAAAGTCCCGCATAAATCCCAAATATTGTCCTTTCCTAGAAAACTGCATATCTCAAACATGTCCCCTGATCTCCTCCAACTAATCATAGCATCGACCATCCTCGGGTCAACAACAGAAGGAAAAGCTTGCCTAAATACAAGTGCTACTTGTCTGTCCCGGTAATACGTAGACTCATCAGCGATATAGATCAAGTCTCACTTGTCCTGGAAAATCTCTCACATTCAGACAATCTAGGTCCAACTCACCATATATACATCGCAAATTCACACTTCGGCTTTCTTTCCGGGATAGAACCTGTCTTTAAGGGGGTACTATTGTAATAATCCGGTCCTCTGAACTGGGTTATTTTTCATTTTCTTTCTTTTGGGTCCATTTCCGACCCTTTTTGGACCGCCCAGATAATTTTATTTAAACTCCCTTAATCTTTCTTTTACACATTATCTTCCCATATCTTACATAGATCCACCTAAATCTATCCTTTTCTAGAAGGATAATAACCATCTTCGTTTCTGTTAGTGTTATAGGTTTCGCGTGGTTTTATTTGTTAGTTGTCATTCATGTGGTTGATGGTTACGATAGTTCTTAATTGAGCCTTGGGTGGATTTTGAAGTGACTTAGTGTTTTGGATCCGTGTTAAGTGAACGGATAATAACCATCTTCGTTTCTGTCGTTTTTCCGAAAGCTGGGATTTTTATAAACGATATGACCATAACCCTATGGTTATGACCGCGTCGTTCGTAAATACTGGGAAAGTTGCCTGATCTTCGTTACGGTCGTAACATAGGAAGTTACGATGGTAACGTTCCCAAATCCCCATTGTTCAACTGATTTTAAGCCCTGTCTTAAGAGATTATCGATTCGTTCACCTTGGGACTTCACTGCCAACTAAGAATATGTTTATTACAGACCGCTTAGGTTGGAAAATTGCTTTTGGTCATTATTTGATGACATTAGGAAATTAGTTGGATTATTGTGAATTTGGGAAAAAAATGAATAGATTATTTAGAGACTATTGGGATTGTTTTGGTTATTGCTGTCAACTAAGAAAATATCTTAAATACTTGGATTTGACCTTTGGGATTATTGATTGATCGAATGAATGATTGTGAGTCCCTGGGATTACCTTTATGGATTTTTGTTTACTTAAGGAAAAATTAAGATTTTGTTATACCTTGAGTTTCCCTTGATCATTTTCTATCCTTGATCTATGATTATCCTTTCGGCATGTGGTTTTTTTCTTCGTCCTTGATCTTTCGCTGGATGGCGATTTTGCTTTTTCTTGGGTCGGGTTCCAGACTGACGATTATGCATTGTATGATGGAATATCAATTTCGTTAAGTCCAATAAAAATCGTTGGGCTGAATCTGTAATCGAGGAATATACCCACTAGGGCGAGCCCGGCGTCACAACTTCCGTAAGACTCCCGTACAGCTGCAGCTGGTCTAAGAAGGTTCTGCTGGGTATGCGCATGGTTTCCTGCCCAGTATGAGGAGATATCCATTTCATTGTGAATTGGACACTGTCGATCCAAATAGGTGGTATGATATCTAATAACCGTGGATCCAAACCGGTTACGTTTGATTAGTTAGTCACTATGGATCCAAACTAGTGGCTAACGCCCTAGTCGTTGGATCCAAACCGACTAGGTTTCTTCTCATCTTCGTTTTTCGTTGCTTCATTGGTTGTCGTTTATGTTGAGACTTTATCTATCTTCCGCAGTCGCATGATTCATATCTAGTTTTGATTTGATTCCTTGAGTATGTTATTGTTCATGATGTTTTAGCTTTCACATATTATCATGCGTTTCATTTCCCCGTTAGTTTTTACTAACGGGTTACCTCTTTGTCGTCTTGTTTTCCTTTTTCCTATTGTGTTATCACAACAGATTTTCAGGTACCGCATTAGTGGATGCTCGGAGACGGACCACCCCCATTTAGGATTGTTCGAATCTTCTAGTGTTTAGATTCTTTTTAGACATTTCTTTTCTGTTGTTGTTTCATTTTGATTGTTAAATGTTTCTCATTTTAAGTTGTGGTAACTTTGACTATGATTTAGAATTGTTTTCATCATTTAAGTTTGAATAAGATTGAGATTGATTGATTAGCTTAGTTTGAACTTTCCCGTTTTATCTTACGTGGTACGTGGGTGTCGATCCATGGGTCACGTGCCGGTCACACCCAGGGTGGGGTGTGACACCGAGCACGAGCTAATCCTGATCAGAAGACTCCGTAAACAAACACGTCACCACCTACATATCAAGCAATGGAGAAAAACTCACTAAACCATCACACACATGTGAACCATGTAAAGCTGGGTAATAACCCTCTTAACGATGCATTTAGAATGCCTAATGATCATCCTATGCACAACGGAACCTCAAACTACACTCAAACACACTCAACAACAAAGTTGTAAGAAGCAGGGGCATGCTCGGGAAGCAAGGCCAGCAAGGCTGGCCGTGTTTCATGCTGCCCTCAAATGCACAAGGAGGACTGCCACGAGCACGACCGTGCTTTTCAAGAAAGCCAAATCGAAAGAGGTTGAAACACGGTCGTGTTCCTAGAAACACAGGCGTGTTTCGCTCAGACTTCGCCTGCAGAAAAACATCAATGACAGAAGGTGCACGAATCCAATCAAACTCGATTCCATCACCTCCAGCATTAACCACGACCGCGAAAGGACACCAAAACATGCACCAACCCATGCCCAACATACCTTATGATGCATATCTCCAATCTCAAAACCTTGAGGCACAAAAACGATGAAATGGAAAACCCGAAACGGAAATAAAATTAATGCATTAGATTTAACCACAACGATCATTGTCATTATTGTCAAACCAGAAGATTAAATCCATCATCCTAATCTTATGCATCTCAAACTCATGCCAACGATCAAGACAAAGGTTAAAGATTAAAAATCTAACCTTTAACGAACTAACAGAAGACCATGATCACCAACAAACCGATCACACCGAAACACACTCCGAATCTTTCGGTCTAATGCCGACCATGGAAAACAAGGGGATGAACACAACCCATCAGATTCATTCATCCCATGATCACCCTCTTCTAAACAAGGGAGAAGAGAAAGGTATCGTGAATCTTAATGACGTATGGATTGCTCAATCCTAACCTCACGCCGTCGCCCTCTCCAGATGTTGTTGTCGATGGAAAGAACAAACGGAAAAGGGGAGAGAGAGGGTGAGAATGGCATGTGAATGGGGGAAAAAGGAAAGAGAAGAAAGAGAAGAGTGGGAGTTATGAATTAGGGAAATCGAAACCCCTAATCTAAATCCATAATCAAGGGGGGGCACAAGGGTCATTTCCTCTTTTCATCAAATGAGATTAAAATCTCAAAATGAAACCAAAAACACCTCCTATGGGATTCAAACTAAAATCTCCTCCTCTCTCCGTGCTTCCACACCGCACGTAGCTGCCACCTGCAAATTTCCACCTTGATCAATATCCATAGACAGTATTTTTCAATCTATTTCATGCCCACCGACGTACCTGACACGTCAAGATGGTTAAATGCTCCCGCATCTTGCCCTCTATTAAGCTCGCGAGAAGTCTCCGATCCCTTGGGGTTAAAAATTCTGCAAGTAGCTCGAGACTCGTTTTGTAACATCCGAAACCGGGTGCTATCGGCGATAACCCGAGGGATGAACCACGAGTCATTGAAGCCAAAGGAAAAGATAAAACTAAACAATAAACCAACTTCTATGTAGGAAATTCAAAGACATCATGCTAGATAACATAAAAGTATGTATATACAACCATACATCATGAGTTACGAGAAACAAAACCATAAAAAAAACTCATCGGGTCTAACAGTAATCGGAGTGTGTCAAAGATTAAGACATGAAGTGGAAAATATAAATAAAATCCTAAGAGGCCATACCGCTCCCCGCCGTATCCATCTAGAAATCAATGATCACTTGCCAAAACAGTAGGGGTAAAATCTGTCAACCATCACTAGCTGGTGAGATGAAATACGAACAAAAAGTAAATGAATAAAATATGCAGCTTGAATGCATCATTCAAATCATGCAATGATGATGTCCACAAAATATCCAAACTAAAACCAAGGACCAAGGCGATAGGATGTAACAGTTGGCCATGTAAAAATAATCACTCAGCTAAGGTACCCCAATAACGCCTAGTTGATGTACACTCCGGCATGGCACCACCGCGTACATGTACCATCAAGAAGTAACCATCCCCGTCCCTCTACCGCGAACAAAGAAGACGTGAAGATGTTGTGACATCCGAAGGTTGCCTTGGTTTCTCATCATAGAAGCACTCCAAGGGATTTGAAATCTAGCATCCATATCTCATGTCCAAAACCATAATAGGCATACAAGCCGTCATGATACTACGGTCGAAATCAAAGTATTATACTCAACGGATTCGATTATAAATCATGCAACTACGGTACTAATCTACCGAATGAAAAATCTTGGAAAACAATGACAAAACTTTACTATTCAGGCACCATTAGTCCATAAGTCAACTCACCTGAGAAATAACGATCAAACCACACCAAGCAGTGCAATAACCGAGCATGAGTCGCTCAACAGGATCATCACCAGTCCCTGACAAACAATTACAGACAAAAGTCTCACAATCCGATAAAATCGGTCAACACAAAACAATCATCATCCCAACAACCCCAACCATCTCATTCTACGCCTCAAAGAACCTGTAAAACGGTTCTAGGATCAATCCCGACCCTTCCCGAAATAATCCCAAGCGTCGAAAACTCAAGGGAACCAAAAGGGGCCAAAACAGACAGCAGAGGACGTCCTCGAGGACGTCCTCAAAAGTTGTTGTCTGTTTTATGAAGAATTCTAAAGCCGAGTGCATTCAAAAATCTGCATTTCTGCAGAGATTCCAAATCGCTCGAAACCAACTCAAAATCGACCAAACCTCGAAATTAAGGCCTCAAACACTTCCAAAAACATGAAACAAAGCATACTAAACCTTAAGACAAGTTCAAAACAACCTAATTAAGATCACCTACTTGAAAAACCAATCAAGCTTGGAATCCAATTGGGAAACATGAAATCATCAAAACCATTACTTCAAAATCACCAAGGAGATGATCTCCTAAGCTCCCACGAACTGTCAACGGATGGACCTTAACCAGAAACAAGTGAATCAAATGGAACTTCATGTGGAAGATGGTGAATTTCTCAAATCTCCATGGATTTCCCTAACTTCTCTTCTTCCTCTTCACTTCCTTCTCTTCTCTTGTCCTTCCCCCTTGTTTTCTCACGTGAAGAACCAGAAATGGGGCTACAAAAATGGCCTTAAGGATATGTATGAGAGATCACTTAACCATACATACACACTACCTTAATCAAAAGTCCACCCACTTGCATACTGACATCCACAAATCACTACCTAAGCGTGACAAACTAATCCGTCAAGCCTCAAACTCATCACCAAAAATCATCAAATCATGAGACGATCAAAATGAACCCAAATTCAAAATGTAAAAAATCGTCACATCACAAACTGACTAGTCGGGAAACATCCTTGGAGTTAGCATACGTCAATATGATACTTAAAGTTCAATTCTCATCATGCCGATCGTGCCGGTATTAAAATATGGTTCGTACAGAATGCATTGCAAAAAGTAGCTGAGTTGCCTTATAAAATATGAAAACACTATTCACGTGGTTACTATTTACCGAAAAACTGAAACCTCAAAAATGAAATTATGATCATAAATAAGCGTAAATCAATATAAAAATGAATATAAAAGTACGAGGTATAACATTTTATCCCAATAAAAAGATCTCGTCCTCGAGATCAATGAAAGGTATCTCATATTAAACAGATGAAGGTACGTCCTAAAAGCAATATAAGAAAACTCGTGAAATCAAGTGATGTAAAATCTCATACATCATCATCTCATACTCTCAAGCAGAACTCCTCCACTGTGTGCTTGTGCCAAGAAAATTCATCATCAACACAAACATGAATCTCAGAGTCCCAAACTGCTATCAAATCCTCAACAAGCTATACATCACAATCAAATCCTCTTGATTCATCAATGGATCAACAACTGTCACAAGTGATGCGCTACACTCACGTCCACAACGTCAAAACACGGAAGTGACAAGCAACCCCGCAGTAACCTCTAGAGTCCAATTCAATCAATTCCCAAAACTATCTCAAGATCTCAACACATCTTCAGAAATGGAAAGTCAAATCGACCATCACTAGAAGAATCAGACACGGTTCTCTTGAATCAACCATCAGAAGAAAATGCAATCCACACAGATCTAACAGAATCGCTCGAATCATGTATTGAGCGCCCATCACATTGATCTGAACACCTAAATCATCAGCATCTACAACCTTAAAATATAGTGAAACACATTGAACGAAAAGGAAAAACATACGAAACTCAGGTCACCTCTACAATCTCAAAATTGGCTCCATAAACTACATTCACAAACATTCGCCCACACAACCATCACCGAGAATCAAACGATGTTAGTGAAAAGACATCCAAAGAGTTCTACCAATTCCAGGTAACTATTATCCTCAGACACAGTCGTGAATCTCGACCAATTCTCTACATGTTTCGACTTCCATTCCATCCACTGAACAGTCGCCTTTGTTAAAACAAGACCAAGGGAAACAAGACTCTATCCATCCAGCAATCTCACATCACAAACTCAACACCAAAACTGCCTCTTCCTCGGGGTCAGCAATGCAGGTCAAAGAAGCTCATCGAGAATCTCTCTACTCTTAGAGAAGAAAGACACATCATCCAAAAACATCATTGTAACGGAAACGGTCTTAAACTAGGTTCAGAACTCAAAGCCTACTACCCACCAAGCAAGGTCATCGATCCAAACAAATATATAGTCACACAGAATCATCCCTAAAAGCAGAAGATCACTCGGTAATCCGTACCGAGTCTCATGAATCCATCGAACATCAACAACTTAAAACGCATAAGTTCTCCACTTTCATACACTGGACCAACAAAAACCTCCTCTAATCCTCCTACAACTGAGAAGAAAGCTCTCCCAACTCATCAAGACCAGTCCAGAACAGTGCCCAACAATCAACTCTATGTGCTAAAATAATCAACTTCACTCTCAAGGGAAACCTCACCAAAACTACGCACAACTCCAGTAAAAACAGAGACATCTCAATTCACTAACTCTACCATCCAATCATCATGTCAACAGTCGCAAACGTCCAAGACCAGTTATCCTTAGAAGGTCACCAATCATAACACTAGAACCAAAACAAAAGGATGTCTGATCTTTTCATCGTCTACTCACTACCGATCTATCGATCAACAAACAAACTATCCTCTTAGCACTCTAGCTTATTCCAACGTCGAGTCAGTCAGTCCTCACTCAAAAATGGTGTCAAATTGCAATAGAAGAAAGGCACCAACAGTGAATCTTGGAAATCAAAACCTTTGTGCACACAGTCCAAATTCTTCAACAAAGAAGACCATGACCAATAGTCTATGTCTAAAGTGAAGGAATAAGAATAGAATCACATGTAAACTCCATTCTTAAATAAATCTCAAGGGTCCACTAAGGCCTACAAAACATAAAGATACGAGAGAAATCCTCAAAATTCCAATTCTTCGAAAGTTCAAAAGAAGGGAAGAACACGAGATGACAGAGAATATCTTTTACAGATTCGGAACCTCAAGTCTTATACTAAATCAGTGAACTCATGACAAATCTCAAATCTTTAACATTCGTGGTCAGACCTTAAGAAAAACAAATATTCCATCAAATGATCAATAGAACTCAATGGTCTCAAATAAATTCGACATACGTTTGCAAAACTAAGGCAAAAATTTCCAAGAATTTGGCTTACAGTGCAAAACTAAGGAACAACCCCCAACCAACCAGAAGGGTTCAACCCTTAAACAAAACCATCCTTAAAATCCCGCAATGAGAAGGATACAATGCTCATGAGAAACAAGGGGTGTAGAAGCATCACATCAGATCAAACATGAGGTTCCCTAGGGGTTAACCTTAGATTAAAACGTCCATATCAAAATGCATACCCAGAGATATCATACCAATATCAAAATACAACCCTGACAACACTAGAGTCATGAAACTCCACATCCATAAACTCCTCATCAACAATGAAATCATGAAAACCCTTACTCCTACAAAGGGTAGAGTGAAGATCGATGACAAAATCGGGCAACCGCTGAAAAATCTCACCTGAGAAAAATGAATATCCACATCATCAAAATAGCTCATATCTGAGCTTAAGCCAAATGGAAAGGTCGCCGATGATCCCTCGATAATTAATGCGAAGTCTTGTTGATCCATCCTTTCCTTTTTCATAAAAGTACAAGAGCTCCGCAGAGTGAAACACTTGGTATAATGAATCAATTCTCCAAAAGTTCTTGTAATTTTGCATGCAACTCCTTTAACTCCGCAGGGGTTATCCTATACAGGGCCTTAGAGGTAGGCCTCGTATCAAGCGCCAAATCAATGCGGAACTTCACCTCTCTGGCTGGTGATAGGCTAGGAACATCCTCAGGAAAAATATCAGCAAATTAACAAACACAGAATGTCCTCAATGCTACTCTCATCCTCAAGTCAGAATCAACAACAGAGGTGAGAATTCCAACACAACCTTTTCTCAACAACTCACCGGCATGCAAGGCAAAAATCAGACACACAAGAGACTTGGAACTATCCCCCACAACTTTAACCAATGATTGATATCCTAGGAAAACTTTACCAACATAAGGTCATCATCTAAGGGTTCCTTACAAATTCAAGGCACATGCCCTCTATAATTCCGATCTGAATGGTATGCTAGAACTGGCCATCAGTCTAGTGGTGAAAAGTCAAACTAAACTAAATTCAAAATCCCAAGGCCTTCTGTAAGCCTTGTCAGAAACAAGAAGTCAAGCATCAATCAATCAATAATGTTTTACACGACCCTATTATGATGATGTGCGATGCCACAGAACCGTGGAGCCAGGTCTTCTCCTACCTGTTGTGCCAGGGTCCCAATTATTCCTGTGACACCAGCACACTACTGTGGTGTCACTTTGGCGTATCTCGTGATTCAGAGAAGTGTGGCAAGTTTTGCCACATCCATGATGCTTCTCATGTTGAGTATGGTCCACTGACCAAATTTGGGGGTTTGAGGATTCGTGGTTCAGAAGTTAGAGGAGGTCGTCGCCACGGCGTTGAGAGCCCTTTGTGTCCATGGCGATGACTGACCATATCTGCCAAATTTGGCTTATTTCTTGTCGCCCACTTTGAGAGGGTGATCCCTATGACATGAAGACTCCATTAATTATCGTGGGTGCCTCTGATGAAGCTTGGAGTACTGTGGAGTTGAAGCTCTCGCCTCAAGAGGAAGCTGTCCTCGTCACTACTTTAAAACCTTCACCACGGATGTTATCGCCCCGCCTCAGGACCTTGCTACCTCAGTTAGTTTTGTCTTGATTCAATGTATCTAGTTTGTTTAGGCAAGTCCTGTATTTTAGGCTTGAAACTTGAGAAGATTATTCTCTCCCAATTTGATTAGTTTTGATTTTTACTGGTATAAATACCAGTGTTTGGTGCCTCACGTAAGCACAGGCTGGATTGAGCATGCATTCTTGATTTCTTATCAGTGTGGTTTGTTGTATTGTTCCCTCTTCATTTGTATACACTCATTATGTAACACTCGAAACCGGGTGCTACCGGCGATAACCCGTGGGGTGAGCCACGGGTCATTGAAGCCAAAAATAAGTAAAAACTAAAATACTAAATCATACCACTCTCAAGAGAAAAACAATCGAAATATCATGCACGGAAGTGAAGATACTGAAATAGATCAATGTCTAGATAAAGATAAACAATTATCAGGCCTGAAAGCGATCATACATGCAATACGTAAATTCGATCTACAAGTATCACAACGGGAAACCACAATCCCAAAATGATCATCATGTCCAACACTAAATCAGAGTATCAAAATATCATATTCATGGAGCGGATAATGTAACACCCCAACCCGGGTGAAACCGACGATAACCCGTAGAACCGGTCCACGGGTCATTGAAGCCTAAGAATTCAGACATGCATTCATAATACTAGCACGCATAAAACCAAATGACAGTAACAGTTAAATATTTACAGGTTGCCCCAGAGTCAGGGGAATAGCCATTCGGGTTTAAGTCAAGTCACATTGGAAGTCTTTTATACATCATAACCAATGTTGAGTCGAACACATAAGTCATACAGATAGACAGACATGACATGACATCCTGGAGGATAGCATCTTCCCATCCTTGGCATCCATCCAACTAATCAGCCTGAGTACCTGAACCCACAGTGAAGCACTGTCAACCGACTAGGTTGAGTAAGGGTAGAGGGTCCATAATTTAAACATACATATAGTCATGTATAAGTCTACAGTCTAGCATGCTGTATAAGTGAATGAAAGACTATCATGTTCAGCATATAGGATGAAGACAAGAGACAGCGACAACCTCATACATTCATTTATTCTTTGAGACGGAGACAGCCTCAAGAGACGGCGACAACCTCTTATGTTCAATTCTTGAGACAGTGACAGCCTCATTTAGTTCTTTGTGTCTAGTAAATAGACGGTCACGAGAGACATGGTTGCCATAGCCTGTAACAAAGACAAGGGATCCCCAAC
>JAOWBR010117334.1:0-14137 GCA_028571145.1 Dionaea muscipula
TATGTGTTTACACCTGTTGGCGGAGCTATAAGCTAGGTTTCAAAACTATAGTCAGTCGTGGCCACATCAAAATAGAAGCAGAATATGTAACAGCTACAAAAACTAGTAAGGAAGCAGTCTGGTTACATGTTGGAGGAATTAATTGGGCATATGCAAGAGAAGATTACTCTACTTCGTGACAATCAAAGTGCCTTGCAACTTGAAAGGAATCCAACATTTCATTCAAAGACGAACCACATTTGAGTTCAATACTACTTCGTTCATAAGAAAGTAGATGAAGGAACTGTGGATGTGAAAAAGAATCATACAAAAGACAACCTGACCGATTTTCTGACAAAGACAATCAATACTAACAAGTTTAGTTGATGTCGATCCTCTAGTGGCCTGAAGCACACGTAGATGGCAAGATAAAAAGAATGGTATGAGATCATTCAAATCTTCAAGTGAAAGATTATTGACAAGTGTTCTTCCTATTGTTGACAATGGTGCCTAATTGTTGACAATTTGGCAAAGGAAATGACAGGGGAAGGATACCCAGTTTGACAAAGTGAACGGTGCACACCATTGTTGATAAAAAGGAGGCAAGTTTTGCATAAATTGCGGAGCATATCTCTCATATAAAAGGGGATGCTCTATCTTCACTGCAAAAGGAACAGTGGATGTAAAAAAGATTCATACAAAAGACAACCCGATCGATTTTCTGACAAAGACAGTTAATACTGATAAGCTTAGTTGATGTCGATGCTCTTGTGGCCTGAAACACACATAGATGACATGATAGAAAGAATGGTATGGATTTTTGATTGAGCTTCAATCATATCTCCAAGTGGAAGATTTTTGACAAGCGTTCCTCCCATTATTGACAATGGATCCCAATTGTTGACAATTTGGCAAAGGATAGGGTTAGGACACCCAATTTGACAAAGTGGACGGTGCACGCCATTGTTGACAAAAGGAGACAAGTTTTGCATAAATTGCGGAGCATATCTCCCCTATAAAAGAGGATGCTCTATCTTCATTGCAGAAGGAACAGTGGATGTGAAAAAGATTCATACAAAAGACAATCTGATCAATTTTCTGACAAAGACAGTTAACACTGACAAGTTTAGTTGGTGTCGATCCTCTTGTGGCCTAGCACATGTAGATGACAAGATAAAAAGAATGGTGTGAAGATCTAATTGATCTTCAATCAAATCTTCAAGTGGGATATTGTTGACAATGGTGCCTAATTGTCGACAATTTGGCAAAGGAAATGATACGGGAAGGACACCTAATTTGACAAAGTGGACGATGGGTACCATTGTTGACGGAAGGAGGCAAGTTTTTCATAAATTGTGGAGCATATCTCCCCTATAAAAGGGGATGCTCTCCCTTCGTTGCAGAAGGAACGATGGATGTGAAAAAGATGGATAGAAAAGATAATCTACCTGATTTTTTTTTTTTAACAAAGTCACTCAATACTGACAATCTTAATTGGTGTCGATCCTCTTGTGGCCTAAAACATACATAGATGATAAGATAGAAAGAATGGTGTGAAAATCTGATTGATCTTCAATCAAATCTTCAATTGGAAGATTGTTGAGAAGTGCTCCTCCCATTGTTGACAATATGGTAAAGGAAATGACAAGGGAAGGACACCCAATTTGACAAAGTGGATGGTGCACGCCATTGGTGACAAAAGGAGGCAAGCTTTGCTGGGCATCTCTCTCCTATATAAGGGGATGCTTTGCTTTCGTTACAGAGCATCCCAAAACACAATAATCCTAAAATCCCAAAGAGCTTATCTCTATTTATAATAATATTAGAGTATTTTCTTCTATTTAAGAGAGATTTGTGCTTTTTACCTTAATTTGTTTGGAGGTTTTCTATATAAAATTTGTGCATTCAATTTTTCTCGTTTTTTCTTAAATATTTACTAGCTAAAATCCTACTCTATCCGATTTGGGTTCATTATTTTGTATATAACTCACTAAAATTTTATTGTCCGTGTCAAACAAAACATTGGTGGAATGGAGTGTTCCAATTTCTTTCCGGCCCAGGATTTGTTTTCCTGAGTTGAACCGAAGCAAAAGAACCAGCCTCTGCAATTAGATTCATTACTGCTGAAAGTGTTCAAATAAATATCTGTTTCAACTTATTATCATTCAGGACATATTTGTAGCACATGATCTATAAGAGCTTCTCCACTCATCATTCACCACAACAATGAGTTTATTCTATATGCATAAGCCCTTGACCAAGTTTAATAGGAATACACCTGGGGATGGCTTATCTTTAATTTACATCTACCTCAAGTGATGGGCAATCTGTAATCTTTTGATTACTTCCATCCGTACCCAAAACTAGGATGATGAATCTGACAGAAGAGGTCCCAGAACAAATCAACAGCCGAGCCACATAATATGCTTCCACTGAAGCTACACCGAGATATTCAATTGCCTCCTTGCTGTCACTTATATCAGCTTTGTCGGATATTTTCTGACCGTAGATGATGTACTTTCGAAGTAAAAAGTCATTCTTAAGCTTCAAACTCCATGTAACCTTGAGACTAAGATACTTGGAACCTTGATCACCATCTTCCCAATTTATGAACTTACCCTCAACATGCCATGAGTCAGCAGTTGGGAATTTGACAGTCTGATTGGGGAATTTGATTGCGAGATGCCCAAGCACTGCGTAGTATTTTGGCGTTTCAGTCGCTTTGGTTTCATCAACTTTAGGTGTCAAATTGTAGCAAACTGCTTGAATAGTAGTTAATTTCTGTGCTTTCAAGGAGATTCTATGCTCTTGTATGGCCCACCCTCCAGCTTTCTGAAGTTCCGTAACTCGATGTGGCATGATAACTGAGCCGAACTTACTGGAGAACTGGTTCATACTCTGTAAGGTGCTTCCCCTTGATGCGAGGAATACTGCTATTCTTTCGTTTACACTCGAAGAGAACTCTAAAGAGAGGCCTACGAGAGAGTTCCCATTTGATTTTACCTGCAAAATCTTGTCATATTAGACACCATACCGGATCATAAATGAGTCATTTTCCAATCCGACATCAACAAATTATTGCTATAGAGCAGTCAAATAAAAAGGGCAGCTGCTTTTTCAGGCTTGTTAAGAGCTTGTTCAACTTCTCTTAATGGGCAGAGAAGTCCAACTGGTTTGGTTCACAATGCCAAGCTTAACTGGTAATGAATCAAACAGAATTGGTCAAGCTGGATATACATGTTTTTTTTTTTTTTTGATCAAGATATACATGAGTTCTTAGAAACAACGAGACAAATTGTGGCCCATGCAGATCTCATGAAACAGACAAGCAACTAACAGTCTGATTATGCAGCCCTTTAATTGTGTTTTCGAGTCGTAATCAATGCTTGTCCACAATGCTTCTCCTGCATGGGCCGCACGTCCACAACGGTGCCCAATTCCCCAATTGCCACTCCAGTCAACATCGGCTGCATCAATGCCTGCATCGTTTCTCAGGCCCAACTCCTGTCACTCATTTTACTGGCATCCATCATGCTGCTGATCCAAACTGGTACTCGGATATTGGTGCGATCCATCACATGACTTTCATGCCTGTCACCAAACCTCAAGCCTCTGACAGACCATAAAATGTCTATATGGGTTGTTAATTGTATCAGAGAGGAGGAAGCTTGACCTCTTCATTAGAGGTTACCATTCTATTTATATTCCTTGATAATGTGCCACTTGGGCTTTAATCCTAATACATGATAATAAAGACAATACACGACTAAAGATAGCCCAAACACGTTTGATGTAGGTGAAATTTTCCTTCACGCACGTGGACAAAGGAAAGAGTCCGAAATTGGACCATTCGGTCAAACCCGAGCCGAAAATCAAACCCGGTCAAACTCGGGGTGGAATTCTCGGATTGAGCCGAAAGCATTCTGACCTTGCCAGCTTAAGCCCTAAGCTGACCCTAACCATTCGTCAATCGGAACTCCGAAGAGCTCTCACGGACTTTTCGAAAATTCAATGGCAAAACCGTAATTTCAAAGACCTTGCCCTGCCCGGACCCGACCTCCTACTCTGCCCGGACCGACCTCCGAGCAGCCTTGCTCGGGCTCACACCACTCGGCCACGCCCTGCACGGCCTCACCCAGGTCAGCCACGCCCTGTTCGGCTCTCCTCTGCCTGTCTCTCTCTCTCTCTTGTCTCCTTGCCTTCCCCGATTCTCCTCCCATGTAGGAGTTCTCAATCATTTCACACACGCGTTGTTTTCAATGCTTTAGATGATGTTCCTAATATTTACAGTAAGAAATGACACTGTGTAATAAAAGCAGTAGTCAGAAATGTTCATGAAAGGTGAGAATTTCAAAGTGATCTCTCAGTCAAAGAATGAATGGCTCAACTCTTACACGATTAACTAGGTTAACAATCCATGAAACGTATAAAATGATCCACCCTCGATTTCATAATCCGAACTTGGTTGTATGTGTAATAATGAAAACCAAAGTTAATGTAAAAACTCACATGCTCATGGCCAGGTTGTGATAATCATAACATTACTACGCAAGTCAGGAAGGTGCAAGTGCAAATGTTCAAAAAGGTGTATGGTGTGGAAATAAATGTCGACCTGTGGATTGGTATGTATGCAGAGACTCAGGGTGTATGTTTGACTTAGTGAAAATCCCCCCTCCAACTTGAAAAGAGACCAGTGTCCCCAATGGTCAAATAAATGAAACGCAGAGTTTTGGAAGAGGAGCCACCTGAGTGACGCGTTATACCACTTGTCCCTTCGTCTACTACAGTGTTAGATTTTACCGCCCACTAATTGAGATGGTTGTAGGAGTGACGTTTCTGGTGTGAGAATTGGGTGGAGTTGTAATAATTTCCCAAACATTAGGCCTCTGCCACCCCCACCTAATGTTGCAAACATGGAACTCAAGTTTGTTTGATGTTGATGCAGTGAGAACTGCTCCGTCATTTGATTCGAGATTGGTTTGCTTGTATCTTTTCTGATGCAGTTGGGCACAAGATATGGCCTACACGACGTCCTTCCAAGATTTGTTGTGCAGATGTTCTCCGTCTCGCGGGGGTTTATTGCTATGGCATTATCAAAACGATCCTTGTGGCAATTCTGAGGACTCTACACCACCACATTGTGATAGTCTAGCGAAGTCTGCCCTAGTATTGCACTGAGTGTGAATAAATTGACAACTCTTCTTGATCATTGTGGTGGCCTTTCCTTGTCTCCTGTAATTTTAAAAAACTATAAGTATAGCAAAAGTAAAACAGGTTATGCTAATCGTCAAAAAAAAATGCGAGAAAGGAGTATGGGTTGCCCCCATAAGGTACTTCGTTTAGAATCCATAAAGCTAGACTTCTATGCTCTTCAAGTGCTTTGTGGCGGGGGATCATGAAGATCCAATTCCTTGCTTTCTTCTATGGGCTGCCCGGTGAAGTACGACTTTAGGCGGTGTCCGTTGACAATGAACTTTCCATTCTCATTCTGTATTTCAATGACACCATATGAGAAGATATCGGTGATGGTGTATGGTCCATGCCACCTACTTCTCAGTTAACCACAGAAAAGCTTCAGCCGAGAGTTAAATAACAAGACCTTTTGTCCAATATAGAAGTGTCTTTCTGTGATCATTTTATCATGTGCCATTTTTGTTTGATGCTTATGTAGTGGTGCATTTTCGTATGCGAAGTGCCTAATATCTTCGAGTTCTTACAACTGCTGGAGACGGTGCTCCCCTATGGTCGTTTGGTCAAATTTCAAGACCCAGTATGCCCTGTGCTCAAGCTCCCCCGAGAGATGGCACGCCTTACCAAAAATGAGACAATAGGGGCTCATTCCAATTGGGGTCTTTAACGCAGTTCAATATGCCCAGAGGACATCATCTAATTTTTGAGACCAGTCCTTTATGTTCTTAAGGACAGTTTTTTTCCAAAATCTGCTTGATTTCCCTGTTCGGGATTAAAACCTGCCCACTAGTTTGTGGGTGGTAGGGTGTTGCCACCTTATGATAGACATTGTATTTACGGAGAGGTTTCTAGTGTTTTGTTGCAAAAGTAACTACCCCCATCAGAGATGAGGGTTCTGGGTGTTCCAAAACTTGTGAAAATATTCTTTTTGAGGAAATTTACAACTACCCTTGTGTCGTTAGTAGGGGAGATGATAGCCTCCACTCACTTTGAGACGTAGTCAACGACAACTAGAATGAATTTATTTGAAAATGAGGGAGGGAAATGACGCATGAAATCAATGCCTCAAACATCAACTAATTCACAAACCAAGATGTTGTTCAAGGGCATTACATTCTTCTTCGAGATGTTACCCGTCCTCTGGCAAGCGTCGCATGTTTTAATGTGTTGATGGGAGTCGCAAAAAATGATAGGCCAAAAGTACCCACACTGCAAAACCTTGAAGGTGGTTTTCTTGGCGCCATGGTGGCCGCCGACCTCTCCTTCGTGGCAGTGAGTAAGGATACTTAGGACATCTACCTCCGCAACGCATCGCCGCAGCATGCCATTGGAACAGATCTCTTATATAGACAAGGGTCGTCCCAAACATAATGTTTCAGATCAAAGAAGAACTTTTTCCTCTGTTGATAATTAAATTCAGGGGGAGGAAACTTACTTACCAAGTAGTTTGCGAAATTGGCGTACAATGACGGACGACTCATCTGCACCCTATTCAGAGTAAGGGCGAACACTTCCATGGCGTGAGTCTCTATGGCCTCTAATTCTACGACGAGCAAGTGTTCCGTCGGGAATTCTTCCTGAATTGGTTGCTCGAATGTAGTGCTTTCTGGAGCTAGCAGTCTCAAAAGGCGATCCGCGATGACATCTCGGTGCCTTTCTTGTCTAAGATTGTGATGTGGAATTCCTGTCGTAGGAACACCCACCGAAGGAGTCTTGGCTTTGAATCTTTCTTCTGTATTAGGTACTTGATGGCAGAGTGATCTGTATGAACAAAAGTATGAGCACTGATGAGATACGATCTGAATTTATCAAATGCGAAGACGATCGTCAGGAGCCCTTTTTCGGAAGTGGTATAATTCAGCTAGACGTGGTCGAGTGTCCTGCTTGCATAGTAGATTGGGTGGAAGAAGTTGTCTTTCTTTTGACCTAGGGTAGCGCCCACTGCAAAATCACCAGCATCACACATTAATTCAAAAGGGAGTGCCCAGTCAGGAGATGTTAAAATCGGGGCAGATATCAATTTTTGCTTTATAAAGTTGAAGACGTTCAGGCACTCGCTCGTAAAGTTGAACGACACATCCTTCATGAGTAATTGGGACAATGGTTTTGTGACTTTGGAAAAGTCCTCAATGAACCGTCAGTAGAAGCCGACATGTCCCAGGAAACCACTCAAAGAATTTAGGTCTTATGGTGGTAAGAGTTTCTCAATTGCTTCGATCTTGGCCTTGTCAACTTCTATACCGGCGTGGGAGATCTTGTGACCAAGAACAATGTCTTCTGTCACCATGAGGTGACATTTTTCCCAATTGAGGACCAGATTGGTCTACTCACAACGTTTTAACACTCTGGCCAGATTACAAAGACAGTGATCAAAGGTAGACCTGTCATATAGAGAAGTCATCCATAAAGATTTCCAAGAATTTTTCCACCACATCATGAAAGATGGCCATCATGCACCTTTGGAAGGTGGCGGGCACATTGCAGAGTTCGAAGGGCATCTTTCGGTATGCAAAAGTTTCATATGGACAAGTGAAGGTTGCTTTCTCTTGGTCATCCGGGATGGCGATTTGGAAATACCTAGAGTACCCATCTAAACAACAAAAATAAGCATGGGCACGGCCCCCTAATCTGTCTAGCATTGGATCGAGGAATGGTCGAGGGAAGTGATCTTTCCTGGTGACGTCATTCAATTTCCGATAGTCTATACAGACCCGCCACCCAGTCACCAAACGAGTTAGGATTAGCTCATCTGCGTCATTTTTCACAATAGTGATCCCTTCTTGGGCACTACCTATACCGGATTTACCCACTTGTTGTCTGAGATCGAGTATACGATCCTTTGATAGAGCAACTTGATTATCTCCTTTTTCACCACTTTTCCTGCATTCCTGCATGATTGGGTTCAGGCGCCTTTGAGGTTGAGCAGTGGTCTTATATCCGTCCTCCAAAAGGATTTTGTGCATACAGATGGAAGGGCTGATTCCCTTAATACCCGCCATCTGCCAACCAAAAGCGCGCTTGTATTGCTGTAGCACTTTTAAAAGCTTCTTCTCTTCTGCAGTCAAAGATGATGAGCAGATAAGAGGTAAACCATTTATCGTCAGCTACGAAAATGTATTTTAGGTGTGGAGGAAGAGTTTTCAGTTCTAGATCCTTAGAAGGTGCTTCAACGGAAGGGAGAGGCTAGTGCCCTTTTATTTCCAAAGGGAGGAATTTGGCTTCTGTAGGATGAGCCAGGGTGTAGTGAGTTGGCACTTCTGAGATTCTCTTCTCCGGGTTCGTTCGCCACCGGAGGCTCATCGTCCGCGAAGGTGTGGATTTCTTCTAACGCCATCAGGGCTTCTCCCTCCGCATCTTGCTGCAAGTATGCGTGCACTGAGTGATCGATGGTGTCGATGAATGAACAAGACTCAGGGTCATCAGGGTGCTTCATGATGTCGAAGACTTTGAATTCCATTGCTTCATCCCCCAGCCTCAAAATGAGAACGCCTTTTTCACAATCCAAAATCATGTGCCCTGTGAACAGAAACGACTGCCCCAGTATCAGGGACGCATTGACATCGCCCTCCATCTCTACTTCCACAAAGCCAGCAGGGAAGATGAGCTTATCGACTTTGACGAGCAGGTCCTCTACTATGCCCTTCGCCCGCCATAGCGTGCGATCGGCCATCCGCAGGGAGATGTTTGTTGCAATCAATTCACCGATGTTCAGCAGTTTATAGGCAGTGTAAGGCATCACGTTGACACTCGCTCTTGAGTCACATAGAGACCTTTCAAACGTTAGATTCCCAATGGTGCAGGGAATGGTGAAGTTGCCTAAAGTGCTGCACTTGGGAGGTAGCTTCCTGGAGATCGCGACTGAGTTTTGTTCTATTAGGCACACTGTTTCGTTTTCCCGAAGCTTTTGCTTATTTGAGATAATGTCTCAAACAAGCTTTGCATATTTGGGCATTTGAGCGATGGCGTCCGTGAAGGGAATGTTGATTTCCAACTTTTAGAAGATGTCCAGAAACATCATGTACTGGGAGTCCACCAGTGTTTTCCTGGCGGCTTCTAGGAAGGGTAAAGTGTTGATGCCGACATTATGATTGATTTCTTCTTTGTCATTTCCCTTCCGTTTTCTAGCCACTTCAGAGGACTTGCTTCGTGGGGCATCCGCCGTGGGAGGTGAAGTAGTCGCCATTGCTCATCGAAGGTGGTTTTTGCTGGTGGCGGAGATGTTGTGCCCTTTTCTTGTGAGGGTTTCTTCTTTCCTTTTTCTACCGCCGTAACTTTAGGGGTGGGTGGCCCGCCATCATTCTTTACCTCCTTTCCACACCTTAGTGTGATTGCTTCGAATAGTCTGGGGTTGTTTTCAGTATTGCTTGGTAGTGTGCCTGGGGTGCGATTACTAAGCATGCCTACAATTTGTCCCAGTTGAGTTACTAGGTCTTTTATGGATGCTTCCTGATTCTGCATGCGAGAATCTTGGTTCTGCATTCGGACATCCTGGCTCTGCATCCTTTTATCCATAGTGGTCATGAACTGAGACATCATCTCCTCCAATGCTAACTTTTGTGCTGGAGGTAGGGTAGGAGCTGAGGGTTGTGGCTGTTGTGGTTGGTATTGTGGCTGAAAGGGTTGTTTGTAGATTTTCTGAGTTTGGTTGTTTTGTGGGGCGTAATTGGATCTTTGCTGGTGCTGGTTTTGTGGGACGAAAGTGGGTCGGCCCTGCCTAGCCTGGAATGACTGCTGTGATCGGGATTGTGGCGACGAACATCTGTCCTTTCCATGAATTGTTCAGGGCGGTATACGATTGCGTCACGTAGTTTAGGGTTTCTTCTTTCGTCCCCGCGACTTCTCCATACTATTCTAATGTCATGTATTGTTCCTTCGGAGAGCGGGCGACACCACATTCCTGACAAGCCGGGAATGATACTGCTGCTATGGTGAGGTTAGCTAAATTTTTGTTTAGGTTTTCTGGCTGGGTGGTTTGTTGTCGGTGGTGTTTTGTGAGGTTCTCGATCTGAGTTTTGAGTTCTGTTATGATTGCTGATTCAAGGGTGCTCGAAGCTTTGGTCACACTAGCCGCTTGATGCGAGCTGGATGCCTTCTTTTCATTGGTGCTAACATACTGGAAGCTATTATTGGCCATATCCTCCAGTATATCCCATGCATCACTAAGCGTCTTTTTCATGATACAACCCCTAGCAGCGACGTCTATCATGGACTTGTTAGTGTTCCTCAGCCCTTGGTAGAAGTTCTGAATCTGTAACCACTTGGATACATTATGATGAGGGAGCATCTTAAAGCCTCCTTGAATCGTTCACATGCCTCATATAGCGATTCAGATTTGTTTTGGACAAAAATTGTGATGTTTTTTCATAGCATGGCGATTCTTAGGGGTGAAAAATATTTTTTTTAAAACTTTTTGCTAAGGCGTCCCACGTTGTGATACTCCCGAAACGTAAAGAGTTCAGCCACGTCTTGGCATTATCCTTTAATGAGAAAGCAAAGAGTCGCAGGCGAATGGCGTCACTACTCACATTGTTTATTTTGAAAGTATCACAGATGGCAAGAAATTCAGAAATGTACAGATTGGGATCTTCCTCCGGCAAGCCGTGGAATTACACACTATTCTGGATGCATTGAAGCATTGAGTTTTTTATGTCGAAACTGTCTGCTGCCACCGCTGGTCTAACTACAGCCTCCCTTACCCCATTGTAAGGAAACTATAGTCAGACAAGAGGCGATTTGCCTCATTGTTCGCAACGTTGTTGCCAAGTTCTCTTGCCATGTCAATATTGGGTAATTGACCGGCCTGATTAGCTTGCCTGCGCCCCATCTAATCCCCCGCACTCTCCTCTCGATTTCAGGGTCTAACTCAGCGAGCAAGGTAGGCTCCGAGCTAGATCTTGTTAGCATAAGCCAGAGAAGAGGGTAGATTTCCATAGGGAAGTCCAGGTAAATAAATAAAGAATTTTAAATGAAAAGCAAAATGCAAGATCTAAGAGTTCCAGCTTAGTTCTGATATCATTGTTTAAATTAGTCCCCGGCAACGACGCCAAAAACGTGACAGAGATATTTCCACCGAAGGAGAAATACCACGACGTGAGGGTCATCTGCAAGTATACGGTCTATCGCGTAATATAAAAGATACCGAACCCACAGGGACTAGCGATGAATACCAAATGTTTTCACTATAGATCTTAGTCAAGCAAGCCAAAAAAGGTCTCGAGTAAAGATTACTCGAGGGAAACAAGATGATTGTAAAGTGATAAAATAGGACTCGACAACTTGGAATGAAAGAACACTTCGACTCCACTTGTATTGGTCCACTGGTTTGTCTCTCGATGGTCACAATGTAGCCACAAACTGAGATCGATCTTCATACACAAACCTCAGTCCTCTCCTGTTGCTTATGGCGAGGATTTGTATTGCAACGCCAATCTTTTATTTCTTTGATGGCGCGAGATCGAGCATGAGGCGCTACAACTTGTATAGTCTGCCTGCACCACGGTGATTGAAACCTCGTTCTCTGAGTTCTTGATTTAGCATCTTTCATTTTCTCCCAGGTTCATTCTTAAATGATGAATGGAGCTCTATGATCTTCAACGGCAGGGCGTTAAAGTGCTTTCTTGGTATGGGTGTGCTTTGGTCGCCATGATCTAGTAGGGTCATCCTACGCCATGGCGTATGAGGCTTTGTCCTTCAAATCCAGATCACCAAATCCTTTTCCCTTTTGTGATATGCCTTGAAATGGTGAGTGAAGAGTTTCGGTCGGAGTAGGCGGTTTTCCTGATTGCTTGGGATTCTGATTCCATCTTGATGCGCCATGGTGACAGTGCTTGGTTTTGAGGAAGTCTTGAGTTCTGATGTAAAACCAAGTGGCTGTAGCTTTTTGTGAGGAAGATTTACGGTGGTTGATCCCTCGTGGTGGCTTTACTTCTTGGGTTAGTTGGCATGATTTCTTAAAGTCGCATCCTTTTGCCTTGGGTGGACACCACGGGTGATGATTTACTCTTTTTCTTCTTGTGGCGGTGTAGTTCCTGCAAAGGAGATAATATGATCATAGATTCCGCCCTTTTTGCTAAATTTTTGGGGCTAAGTAAATAAAATAGGTGAGAAAAAGTGACCATTTCATATGGTCACATCAGACTTCCCTTGAAAAGATGGAATTCTCAACTTCACATTATCAAAATCACGATCCACAGGTCAACACCTATCTTGTCCTCCTCTCCTATCCCTCCGATCACTCCTGTGACTCCCTGTGGAGTTATCATCATCATAATAATCATCAGCTAACACTATCATTCCTTCTTCTCCTAGCAGGAACCTAAGGTTATTCATTCCTCCCTACTTCCACCCTAATCCATACGCTCATTTAAAGTCTCCAACATTGGCCTCATAGCCTCAAACATTGCCTCCAATCCTGCCTGATTTCCCACATTCTCCTGGTTAACCTGTTCAGCAGTAGATTGAAAAAAAAATCCTCATAGATGTGTGTCGCTCGTGTGTTTGCACTCAATGACTTTTTCTCTCTATTAATCTCACCACTTTTGCTTTTTTCCGCTCTTAAAACTCCTCAACGATTCTTTCAACCCAAGGCTTCAATAAATAGAAACAAGCAAGACACATGAATAAGGACACAACAAGAATTGACACAACCCAAACAAAGACACGCAACGAGAATAAGGACATGCAAACACTTGGCAAATCAAGAACAAAGGACAATGTTTTGTGTTTTTATTTTTACCGAAGACGAGGATTTTTTTTTTTCCAGAAACTTCACCAATCACAAATTCTAGGGTTTGTGCCAAACCGTTAATCTTGAGTACCTTGTTTTTTTTTCGATCAGTAATTTTTTTTGCCACAACCTTTTTTTTCACAATCCTTTGATCAACGTCTTTTTTTTAAAAAATGTTAATAGACTCTTGCATTTCTTTAGCAGGGATGTTCTGTTTTTTTTTTTGGCAACAATCAAGATATGCAAACCCTAGTTCAAAGAACAATTTTTCTTTTGTGACGATTAACGATAGGATTCAAGATCAATTTTTTTTGAAACCCTAATCCAAAGGCCAAAAATTTTTTTACAACTCCAACAAAACCCTAATTCAAGAATATTAAGACGATAAATTAGGACAGACAAAGAACGCAAGAATGCAAAATACGAAATCAAGATCAACAACATAAAAAGATAGGATTTTGAAACGGAAAAGAAAGAATAGACAAGTCTGAATTCAGCCGTTCTCTAATACCAAATTGATACGAGTGTCGCCAATCCGTGATGAAACCCGTATGAGATTTTGATGCTAAAGACCGTTTGAATTCGACTCGAAATGGAACCGAGACCCTGCGATGAACCAATGATGTGAACCTTATAAAAACTGCAACTTGATGGCGAATGGACGACGAGAACCTAGGTAATATGGGCGCTATGCTCAAATGCGACACTCTGAAATGATAAGCCAAGGGAGAATCAAACGAGTTTCCACTCGATTGAATCCTGGGGTTTTGGAAACCAAAAGGGAGTTTCGCTCTTCAAAATTCAACAAAAGTTGTTATATTAGGGTTTTAAAAGACCCTTTTATAGTAAGGGTTCAAAAAGAGGACAATTAAAACGCAAAGTTAAAACATGTGAAGCCCGACACGAGCGTGCATGAGAGCACAGCACGACAGGGTTGGCCATGTCTGCCTTTGCAAGTAGAGCACGAGCATGCCTCCGGGCACGGGCTATTAGCACAACCTCGCTGGACGCGAGCATGCCTTGGTCGAGCACAATCGTGCCTGCTAGCACGGTCAAGCTGTGCTGGCCGTATTCGCTGCTACCAAGGCCAAATCATCCACCCTGCCTTCAAGGACTTGAATCCAACTACAAACGGGCTAGCATCCTTCATCCTCGGGCTCCCTTGAACACGAACGAGTCACCATTTCTTGCACGAATCTGAACAAAGAAGCTTGAACTCCCTTAGTACGCACCCTCATCATC
>JAOWBR010117444.1:0-14136 GCA_028571145.1 Dionaea muscipula
CATCGGAAAAAAGTTCGCCGGAAAAGGTTGGCGAAAAAAAAATCGACATTAAAAAGTTGGCCGAAAAATTCGACGTAAAAAGTTCGCCGGGAATAGGTCGACGGAAAAAATTTTAGCCGAAAAATTTTCTTTAGAGATAGTTCGATGGAAAAATTATCGCCTGAAAAAGTTCGTTGAAAAAATTTGCGTCGGGAAAAGTTTGCCGGAAAAATTTTCGTCGGAAAAAGTTTACCAGAAAAAATTTCGCCGAAAAAAAATTCGTCGAAAAAAGTCCGTCGAAAAAAATTTTCGTCCGAAAAAGTTCGTCGGAAAAATTTTCGCCGGAACAAGTTCACCGGAAAAAAAAGTCGAAAAAATCGACTATTTTCTCTAATCCGACATGAGGGATGACTAATGATATGAGAGGTGTGTCATTATTTATCCTCCATTTTTTCTTCATTATTTTTCCGACTCATTATTAATCCGATAAAAAAATACCAACCAAACGCATTAATCCAATCCGACCGTTCCATTTTATGCACCAAACAGACGATAAGAAGAAAACCGGATTATTAGTCCTATCCTGCCTGTACTATCCGTGTAACAAACACCACCTCAGAGTTACGGTAGGTGGTTCGTTTCGCCATCTACCCTCTGCTCTTTCTTCTCCTCCTTTTTCCTCTTCTTCTTTGGTGTCAGACGAATTTGTGGGTTATCGGGATCATCCGCCATTGGATAGGAGATGCCGGTGGCCGCATCAGCTATTTATTTCTTGAATCTCCGCGGCGATGTCCTCATCAACCGTCTCTACCGCGATGATGTTGGGTACTCCTCTTTGGCTCCCACTCTCCAACCTCATTTTTTTCTTTTTAAGTTTTTAGGCTGAATTTTGAAACCCCAATTCGAGAAATATCAGATTCATGTTACATGCTTGATGCTTGATTGAATTCCTTTTTTTGTTTTGCAACATGGAATGCAACGGGAAATGGAGCTTTGTGGGTGTCATTTCGTGTAATTTTAAGAGGGAGAGAAATGGGATAGGAAGAGAGTGAGTGAGAAAAAGATTCAACGGCGATTTCATTAGAAGAAGATATGTTAACTCCAGAGAACAGTATTTGACAGACACCATACAAACTTGCAAATGGATGTAGACTAGTGTGGGCTCTAAAAATTTCATTGAGTTATTCATATATTGTTGCCTAGGAGTTGGAAACTGAATAGAGAACTGAGAATTCGGCAAATTCAGCTGTTTTTTTTTTTCCCTGTTTCTTGTTACTGGTAACTAGGTATAGAGCTGTGTCAGTTTGTGGTGCACCAATGTCTGTTATCGTGTGACTTTAGTGAATTTGGTGAGTTGAGACAGTGGAGTAAGACTGCTTTTGCTTTTCAGATAGTTGCTGATATCCAATGCCTATTCAAAGTTATGCAATGCACTGGTGGAAGTTGTGCTGCATGAAGGAAATAATTTTCTTTTTAGGTTAAAAGTTGTTGCACGAAGCTTTAGTGCTAGTTATTCTTTCATTTTTTGGGGTTTATTGTTTGGAAGACATTATGTACGTCTTACTTCCATTGCTAGTTATTTTCTTCTACGTGATCGAAACATACCAAAATGTGCATGATTTTCTTTAAGTTTTTTGCACATTTTCCAGTTCGGTTGGGGTTCTTTTTAGTTGTTACATGTACCTCTATGGTTAAACCAGGGTGAAGATGAAGGTCAGAATATGTTGGTCGGCAGTCGAACACGGAAAAATGCATCCTTTCTTGTGTTTGTTAAGTACATAGGATTGATAGGTCAAAGGAAAATTCATTTGGAATGATGTGATAAAGTATGGCCCTGCCATCAAAAAGATAATTGAGGGACATTTAGAATGGTGTTAGAGCATCTCCAATAAGGGGAGGTTTTTTTATTAGTTAAGGTTTATTATATGATGTAAAGTATAAAAAGTGGGATCCATTTTTATTTATTAAGGGTTTATTAAGTGTTTGTTGAAGTGTGTGTATTTGTTAAGTTTTTAAGTGCCTCAACGGTGTTTGTTAAATAATTGTAATTTTTTTTTAAAATTTTCCATCATTCCATCACCGTACCACTACCACCACTGGGGAAAGAGAGAAGGAGAGACGCCCGATACAAATAATTTCTAGAGGATTTGCTACCTGTAGCAAACTTGGTAGCCATTGTTAAGTTTAGCAAAGGCTTAACAAAGCCTTATTGTAGCATCAAAAACCAACATTCATTTATTAACTGTAACAAAAGCCAAACAAACATGGCTTAGCAAAGGAATAATGTGATTGCTGGAGATGCTCTTAGTGTATGAAATGCAGGCCAAGCCGAACATCATTTGTGGGAGGCAAGAGGTAGTAGGATGAGAGGGTTAGACCGAGGACAAATTTGCAATGAGCTACTAATCTAGGATTTTGACAACCTTCAAGTTTATGATGTATAAAGATGGTGGACACCAGGTGCACAAGGCTCCCATATAATCGGGATTGGGAAAGTGCATAAAGTTTGTAGCCTTCTTATCCCATTTTAAACTTAGAAGTAGTTTCTCAAACTTGAACCTATCCTCCAAGTTGGAGTGGAGTAACTATTTAGTGGAACTTATTCTAAAAAGGTAAAGTTTGTAGCCTTCTTATCCCATTTTTAAACTTAGAAGTAGTTTCTCAAATTTGAACCTATCCTCCAAGTTGGAGTGGAGCAACTATTTAGTGGAACTTATTCTAAAAAGGTAAAATCTAGTTGCTTAAGAAGGTCCATTTCAATGAATCTACACCTGGGCGATAAATTGCCCACTTTCGTTGCTTAAGAAGATCCATTTCAATGAATCTACGAGTTGCAGATGACTCTTATGTATCAGTTCGAGGAGTAGGGACAATTCCCATTACTCCTAACTTAACCATTTCTTCGGTTCTCTATTTGCCTGATGTTCCTTTTAATCTGATATCTATTAGTGCGTTGGTTCAGACTCACAATTGTCATGTTGCTTTTTGTTCTAGCTCCTGTGAGATTCAGGATGTTTCGACAAAGACACTTCTTGGTAGAGGTCGTCGTACCTCAAGAGTGCTTTATAGATTGGACGTTGATTCATTTAATATGGCTTGTTGCGGAGTTTCCTCCACTATTCTTGATCTCCATAATAATCTTGGTCATCTTTCTCTTTGTAGCCTCAAGAAAGTTTGCCCTGAGGCCCGATCAGTGTCTCAGTTTTGCTAGTTTGTTAACCATCATAAAGCCACATATCTACCTAGTGATACACAGGCTGCTGCTCCTTTTGAGTTGGTTCATTTCGATATCTGGGGGCCGTGTCTGGTCCAGTTTCGTGCAGGCTTGCATTATTTTGTGACCTTTGTGGATGACTATTCCTATATGACTTGGTTATACTTGTTGTGGTCTTATGGTGAGTTATTCATTGTTTTTTCCGCCTTTGGTACTGAGATTCATATACAGTTCTTTGTCCCCGTTCGTATGCTCCGAAGTGATAATGTCCGTGAGTATTTCTCTTTTAGTTTATAAATTTTATGACTCAGCATGATATTATTCATCAATCTTCTTGTTCTGATACTCCTCCTCAGAATGGGGTTCGGGAGTGGAAGAATCGTCACTTGTTGGAGCTGGTCCGAGCTCTTATATTCCAAACGGGTGTGCCGAAGATGTTTCAGAGTGAAGGAGTGTTGACTATCATATACTTGATAAATCAGATGCTTTCATCTGTTCTTCGGGGGAGATACCTTTTAGTGTGTTATTTCCTGACAAGCCACTTCATTCTTTGCCCCTTGGTGTTTTTGGCCGTGTATGTTATATTCGGGATATCTGACCACATCTTACAAAGTTGGATCGTAAGTCATTGAAGTGCATCTTTTTGTGATATTCTTGCACGCAGAAGGGGTATCGGTGCTACTCTTCTGAGTTCGGCAGTTCTATATTTCTGCTCATGTTGTATTTGATGAGCCTACCTCATTTAGCTCTTCTTCACCCTCACTTGGGTCACCATCCGAGTCATCTTCTTCTGTGGATGATCTTTTCGTGTACGAGTTGGTTACGATTCCATCGCCATCGTCACCTATTTCGGCTTCTACACTTGATCCGTTGCCCGCCCCTCCTCTTCAGGTATATACCTTTTGCCCACGTCAGGTCATCTTTGATCAGTTGGACCATCTAGCTGAGTCTACTTCTCCTCCTCTTGTTGCTCCACCGTCGGTTACTCATGGTTTGGATTCTTTGCCGGTTGCTTCTGATTCTAATCCTTTACCTTCTACTCTGGTTTTGTCACCATTTGCTCCTACACCCTCTCCACTACCTGATTTGGATCTTGCAATTGTCCTGCGAAAGGGCCAGCGTAGTTATGCTATGTATCCTATGTCTTTTCACATATCTTATGTTGGGGTATCCTCTTCATTATAGACATTTATCTCTGCTTTGGACTCTGTATTTGTTCCTCATTTTTTATCCGAAGCTCTCTTCCACGGGGTGGCAATAGGCAATGTGTGAGGAGATGGAGGCCTTTGAGGTTAACCAGACCTGTGATCTTGTTCTCTTGCCTCCCGGAAAGAAGACTATTGGTTGACTGGTTGTAAGTAGGTCTTTGCTGTAAAGGTGAATCCTGATAACTCTATTGCTCGGCTCAAGGTCTAGTTGGTAGTAAAAAGATATGCTCAGGTCTATGGTATTGACTATAGCGACACATTCTCTCCTGTTGCCAATATATCCTCTGTTTGTCAAATGATTTCTCTTGCGGCTTCGTACTGTTGGCTTTTACATCAGCTGGATGTAAAGAATGTCTTTCTTCATGGTGATTTGCAGGAGGAGGTTTATATGGAGCAACCTCCCGTGTTTGTTGCTCAGGGGAGTCTGAGCATGGATGTCGTTTGAAGAAGTCTTTATACGGGTTGAAGCAGTCTCTCAGATCTTAGTTTGGGAGGTTTAGTTCAGTGATTCTAGACTTTGGCCTACGGAGATCAGCAAAAGTCCACTCAATATTCTGTCGTCATTCCAGTGTTGGGTGCATTCTTCTTGTGATATATGTTGATGATCACTGAGATTGATAGCGCAAGAATTGCTTCCTCGAAGATGTCTCTTCCGTGCCATTTTCAAACTAAAGTAGTGTTCTAAATGACGCTTGGCTGTAGCACGACGACAAGAGACCTTCAAACGCTAAAGCCTTTTAATCGGGCATAAATCACCTTCAAGCAATTCGGTGAATTTTTATTTATTTATCATTAATTTAATTTATTTATTTATGTATTTTTGTAGAGAGTTAATTTGAACTTTTAATCAATGCAATAAACTTTTATGAGTTTATGATGTAAAAGTCTCATCTAATTTATGTAATAAACAACTGATGTAAATATCTAGTTTATGATAATGTTATGTGGTGAGTTTATGATGTAAAATTCTCTATCTAATTTAAAATGCAATTATTCAACGAACAGCAAGTAGAAGTACAACCGCAGACAACTGAAGTGTTGTGATAGAAAATACGTATGGAGCATAAGTTTAATGCTTATAGTGGAAAATAAGCCCTGATACATGAACATCACCCGTGTGTAGCAATCTCCTGTTGCCAAGATGAAAAATTGGTCGCCAAGATGAAAAATCGGTTGTTAAAGGCCTTGGCGGCCGTTTTTTAGAACGCCAAATTTGCTAAACTGATTTTTAAAACGTTTTAAGCATAATTCGTGGTGACAAGACACTTTCAAATGATTAATCGACGATGGTGTCCGATTTTTAGAACAGTGGGTCACTAAAGACTTTGGGTCTTTGAAGTATTTTGCTGCAAGCTTGGGATTTTCCTGTCTCAACGTAAGATTGCTTTAAACTTACTGTAGGATATTGACATGTTTGGTGCCAAACCAAATGATACTCCGATGCTTCCCGGGGTGAAACTTTTGCTTGCTGAGGGTGATGTGTTTGATGATCTGGATACATATAGTATATTGGTGGGCAAGTTAAATTATCTTGCCATCACTCGTCCTGATTAGTTTCTTTGTGAGTGTTGTTAGTCAGTTTATGTCTGATGCCTAAGTTCCTCATTGGGAAGCAGCTGTGCATATTTTTAGATATATCAAGGGACATTCTAGTTGGGGACTGCTCTATAGTGATCAGACGTATTGAGGTTTTCTTTCATGCTGATTGGGCTGGCTCATCCTCTGATCGAAAGTCCACCATAGGTTATTATGTGTTTATTGGTGGCAATTTAGTATTTTAGAAGAGGAAGAAACAACCTGTTGTAGTTCGTTCTAGTGTAGAGTCAGACTATCGGGCCCTTGCTCATGTTACTTATTATTTGTGATGTCACTTATCTCCGTCAGTTATCTGATGAGTTGCAGTATCCAGCTCCCTGGCTTACTCAGTTATGGTGTGATAATTAATCTGCCATCCATATTACGTCAAACCCAGTATTCCATAAGAGGATAAACCATATTGGGGTCGACTGTCATTTTGTACGAGAAAAGCTTCAAGGTGGTGATATTGTGTTGAATCACGTGAACATCAATATTCTTATCAAGTCTTTAGCAGAGAGTCGAGTTGAATTTATTTGTAACAAGTTGGACATGAATAATGTCTATGCTACAGCTTAAGGGGGTGAGTGTTATTGGTTATATGTTTTGGTTTATTAAGGGCAGTTTGGGTATTTGACACTTGTAGTATATAAACCCTTTTGTCAATGAGTAAATGTTTTCCCATTTACTCTTTTGTTTTGTACAGAGTTAATTTAGTTTTAAGCAGTTTGGGTATTTGACACTTGTTGTATATAAACCTTTTTGTTAATGAATAAATGTTTTCCCATTTACTCTTTTGTTTTGTACAGAGTTAATTTAGTTTTGAGCAATTCAGGTAATCTTCTGAACGTTTCCTTTTACTGTTTTCTCATTTTACTCTTCCTACTTGAGCTTAATTTCTCTCCTGCGCATGCCTGGACTTAGAAATCCTCTAGGGAGACTTGAAAGAGAATCTGAACTGGATCCTGCACGTATACTTTTATTGCCTACACCTGATCGTGCACCTAAACAGGAATTTGAGCCTATAGTTCAAGTCTCTAGGACTGCGTATACTGCTAGGGCTGGCCTGTTACACCTCACCTGGGGTGAGACCGACACGTGACCGGTGAAGCTCTTTCACGTGCCACGTAAGCCTAGGTGAAACTTTCGTAAATCAATAACATACAGCTGTGCTATCATCCACAAACAACCATACCTGATGGAGTAAACAATCCCTCGAATCAAATACTCATAGCTCCTGTCGCATAAAATGGCAACAGAGCTGTCACATTGACACACAGTAGTGTCTTTATCACATAACTCAGAGTATACCTCACGCGGAACAAATACAGGACATCAAATACATAACCCTAAGTGGCCAGACGTCATCTCCTTCAAGCATCCAGCTATCTCTAAGTTCGCGAAATAGCGGAAGTAGATCCGTTAGTCTATGAGGGCAGAGTGAGATGTGGCATAAGGCGAAGCAAATGACATGCTCAGAATAAAAGGTATACCAAGCGACAAAATAGAATGATAAGACACCAGGTTTAGGGGATAGTGAAATATCATGTCAATAGTCTCATCATAAACCTCGTACCACATCATGGGCAAACTCATCATGAAAGGAAACAAAAGACTCTGCTGTCTGACACATGCAACACATACCAACAATTAGATAAAGAAATAGATATCAAGAGGTAGCATGGAACACGTCAATAACAAGTTTAGGTATGACAAGAGTACTGAGCAAAAGTAAATCATGGAACAATCAGGAGAGACAACCAACAAATCATCATGCATCAGGTTGTCATCCATACGTCTCATATCATATCATATCCACATCATATCAAATCATTTATCATATCAACTCATGCCACCTCACATATCATATATCATGGTACTCATAAGATGGAATCGCACAATGGATGTCGATGCCAGGTTATAACACATATCATAGGGTACCTCTTCTGACAAAATAGTCAATCTTGGAATGGTGTTCAGGCAGAGCTTCATTAAGCACAGAACCGTCCGAACCCTCCATAGCTAGCGGAACGATTTAGGGACGTCGTGACACTAGGAGTCACCCTATTGGGTATATTTTCCTGCGTAGCCTGGCCGCCTGAGCTGAGGTAGGCGTAGGCCCCAGAGGATATCCCCTAGGCTGACGAATCCAATAATCGTCTGGAATATAACAATAATGCATGTCAAGCATGCTCATAACATCATCTCATCATCACTCATAAACCATCGGCTCGACTATCACAGAGTCGGAAACATCATCACAATATCAATCATATGTCATCGACTCGACTATCACAGAGTCGATAATTTCATCACATCATCAATTTAGATCGTCTACTCGACTGTCATAGAGTCAGAAACATCTCATCATATAAGATCTCGTAGTGGAACTGAGGTAAATCTCCAATAATCATATCATATAAGACCTCGTAGTGAAACCGAGGTAAATCTTCAATAATCATATCTCCACATATAACATAGCACTACTCTTGAAAAAAGGAGAGTAGTTTGAAAACAAGAATATCCACAAATCACATTATGGTCCACACACATTAAGAAATCATAGAGAATGACACGAATATGACTTAAAAGGCCGAAATCGTAAAAGAATGTAGACTATCTCATATATGATATAAACAAAGCAATACAGCGTATGCCAGCTGTATGAAAGTAGAGGGTGTCAAGGATGTATCAAATCCCAACGATGACTATGTATTACACCTCACCTCTATAAGTTGAGTAGTTAGCCAAACACAGCTCTAACCAAGCTCCAGACGCTCACCATGGTCAGGAACCAATCCTGATACACAAATATAGCATGTTTCACTAATATGCTCTATCAGTAATAAATGAATACCAACTCATAACGAAACTCAATTCTCCCCTTAAACCCTCGTGTATAGCTATGAAATACTTGTTTAAACTTATCCTCAAGTGTTTAAGATGGTTACTCATCTATTGAGATTGAATCCCCAACATTTGGAGCTCAAATGGATCAAAACATGTCAATTGGTGCAAGGATCGAATATCCTCTCCCTATGGAATGGATATCCGCCCTTCATGCTATTCCTTGGACAACAACTTTCATATAGGACCGGATATCCACCCCTCCTGGCTGGATATGTGGTCACAACTTCTGCAGAATTCTACAGAAGTTGTTCGATTTTCAACCGATTTTTCAAACACCCAAATCCTTCAATTCTAATCCAAAACACTTCAAACCACTTCCAAAACACATCAAAACACCAATATAACCATACCAAATCCTTCCTAAGCCAATTCAACATCAGAATCTTAAAATCCCTCAAGAGAAAAACATTAAAGCTTGGAGAACAATACCTCCTTCAATCCAAACCTTCCTATACAACCTAATTCACTTTAAAGGATGCTATAAACCAAGTAAGAATCCAAACCTCACTTGAAATGGATGAAGAATGAGAAGTCATCTCCTTGCTAACTCTTCCTCGAGCTAGTGACCAAGTCACCAAACCACAATCATGTAGAAGGGTAGAACGATGAAGAACAAGCTGGAACCCCTTCTCCCTACACTTTTCTTTGCTTTCTCCGTTTCTCCTCTTCTATTCTGCTTTCTGTAACACCCTAACCCGGGTGTTATCGACGATGACACGTGGAATCCTTCGATATGTCATTGAAGCCTATGAGACCAAACCAATCTATAACAACACAAGACTAACAAGATATTTTAAATATAACATATCTCTCTTTATTTCGTCTTAACACAAATCCAAAGGAAATACACAGCAGAAGTCTTAAAACTAGAAAATAGGAAAAACATCCTAGAGACTTGACGTCGTCCCTCCTCGGCATCCATCCTGATCTTGACCTGTGAATCTGATAACCCACAGTGTAGCACTGTCAGCCGATTAAAGCTGTGTAAGGGTAGAGGTCCAATAATAACACAAATATATAATCACAGATATGAATCTCATATAACAATCAACCTAAGCATGCCGTATAGTCTATTAAAGAGAAACATGCTTAACCGATCATATAACTGAACATGACACCAATAATTCAAACCAACATCATGCCTTAAATATCAAACAAACATCAAACAAATGAACTCACGTAATAGAATGCAGATATTCATTCAATCTCACAAAACACAAGTCAAGTCTCTACCCGAAAGTCTGGAAAATCCATGAGGAAATTCCGAATGGTGTACTACTCCTTACCTGGTGGAAATAGATATATAACCACAAACCCGTCCTCTTGAATCGAATAGAAGCTCGTTATCAAATCCTAACATAAAAATGAGGCATGGTCATTCATACCCATTAAAAGGCCATAAAAGTTAAACAACTCTTAAACTAGCCCTAAATGTCCATTAGAAACCTTCAAATAAGTCTTAAATATCCTTATTCACTTGTCTAAAGCATCTCCCAAACCCCCCTAGGGTTAAGGTTCAAAAGATGGAAGTTGGAAAAAACACAAACCAGATTCTTGCTACAGGGCACCGGTTAACCACTTGACGTCCACCGGTCGACCACTTGCAGTTTTTGCACAAAAAATCAGATTTTTCTCCTTGATCGAAATCAATGCAAAATCAACCAAAACTTGTTCCCAACACTTCAAATTCATCATAAACACTTCCCCAAACCAATTCAAACCTTTTCTAAGTGAATTAAACATCAAATATACAAAATCATCATATGGAAAATCAAGAAATCCTTCATGTTCATCAACCTAGCTTTATAAACATTCTTTTACTCAAACCATCGACTTCAACCATCAATCAAAGGCCGGAGCACATCAAAATTCATGTGATCAACAGGTCCAAGTCCTCACTTAGCTATAACAAGGGCTAAATCAGAATCCCACTTGATGGAAAAACCATGAAAAGCATGGAAATCAACATATCTACAACCTAGCACTCTAAAACTTGCTTTCAATAATCCTTGTATCAATTTGACATCAACCAGACGTTCAAAACTTACCTCAATCAGTTCAGATGAATTTGTAAGCTCCTCCTTGAGCTACACAAAGTCTCTCCAAAGGAACTACTAGCTAGAACTCAAGTAGCAACTATGAAGAATCAACTCTTTTTCCTCTCTTTCTTTTCCCCTTTCTTCCTCTCGGCCAGCATCCTCTTCTCCTTCTCTGATTCTTTTCTATTCTTTCTTTCTCACTTAGAAGCTAGGATAAGAAGACACAAGGAGGTGGAGGAACCCACGTGTGCACTAATGTAAGACCTAACCCCGGGTGAAACCGGCGATAATCCGTGAGGGGTCATTGAAGCCTAAGGGTCCACAACACAACCTCCAAATCACAGGGAAACACAAGACCACGTGGTGGTCGATCTTCTTTATAAACATGTCACAAGGTGGGATTGTGTCTCAAGTAGCAACTATGAAGAATCAACTCTTTTTCCTCCTCTCTTCTTTCCCTTCTCTTTCTTTTCCCCTTTCTTCCTCTCGGCCAGCCCCCTCTTCTCCTTCTCTGTTTCTTTTCTATTCTTTCTTTCTCACTTAGAAGCTAGGATAAGAAGACACTAGTAAAGAGGAGGTGGAGGAACCCACGTGTGCACCTCCTAGCCAAAGTGAAGTTGAAGTTTATCTAACCAAGGCTTAATGCCTAAGTTTTCAAGGTCAAACAAGGTGGCTGATCCTAATCTTCTATTCCTCTCCTTAACACGTGAGGACTTAGAGGAATAAGAGGATATTCATCACCCTAAAACAATATTTTAAAGCCTTGTAGCAAACCTTTTCAAGCTTATCTAACTTTTCAAATATATCTACGAAGGTCTACAAGTCAACAAAGATGGCTTAAGTTAATCTTCTTGCTCTCATATCCAACGTGTGAGAAAAACTCCAATGCTTAGGAAAATTTATCAGCCCAACTATTAACTTAAGTTACCAACATAGCTTAACTAATAACAAAGTTGTACCACCGTAGCAAATATTAAATCCAACTTCTCAAACCATATTAATATAATAGTCCACGTTCTCTATTTTTCGTAACAATCGCAACGATATTAAAATCACATTTTTTTCGAAGTTGTTTCCTCAAAATGACCGTTTTACCCCTAAAATACGTCACTCTTAGAATAAATCTAAATTAAATCCCTAAAATCACAAAATATCCATAATAAATCCCATTTAATTCCTTAAACAATATCAAGGTCCGATTAATCTGGGATGGAGTATTATATCCTACCCACCTTATAAAGATTTCGTCCTTGAAATCGAAAGAAAAGTCCATCCTAAAGAAGAATCTTAATCATACCAAAGTCTTTTAATACTACCTATACCCCTAACCCCCTTAAGAAAAACTTTGAATAAACTTTTCCATATTAGTGTAAACAGAAGATCATTGTAAACAACTCTCAAGTTTCAAATCTTATATACTTTCAAAACCTTGTAAAGTAAATCTCAACAAATCTTTAAATACAACTTCAGGAAATCTTGAATAATCTTAAAGACGTAATGATAGTAAAATCACATTGTCCAAAAATCTTTAGAAACAACTTTCACAAAATCTTTTAAACAAATATCCATAACTCAAAGCTGTAAGATCTCATAAAGGCAGCAAGCCTTACTGAGATCAAACGAGGAAAACTGTATCTTACCTATCTCAACCTTGTGGTATGACATTTTAAATAGAAAAACATTGACACATCGCATCGAAGGATTCTCATGCCATAGAACACAAACTCTACTCACTTGGTGTACCCCTAGTATGGCGGCCATGATCTATGCACGACCAAGTAGTAGTCATTCAAGCCCTCCTGCTGCAGACAGGAGCAACCCGTAGACGTGATACCAGGAGTCACCCCCCATAAGGGTTCCCCTATGTGGCCGAAGTTATCGTGGTAGGCGCCAACCTATTCAGAATATATCCCCCAGACTTTTTTCTTCGACAAGTCATACCTGGAAATCAGTTTATAAAACTTCTCGAAAACTGTTGTTTCCATCTTTCTCAAAAACCATATCACCAATGAAATATATTTCAAAACCCCATAATAATAAAATATACATCATAGACACTCTATCACGATCCCCATCACAGAAAGGCGCAAGAACATGAAACTTTCATAATCACTAGCGTACATCCTGGAATAATGATCAGTATCGATGTATCCAAATGGTATGATCGATTCTTCTCATGATTGTGATTGACATGACCACAATAAAAAGTTTTTTCGAAAAGCATAGGAAATAAGGTAACATTGGCTCATATCTCAAAACAAATCATATCATGTTTCAAAACGAATCTCATCTTAAAAGTTTGTGATGAAATAGGTCAAAAACAAAATTTCAGAGTGCGCATCAAACAGATTATATCTCACTCCTTAAACACATGGCTAGCATTCTTCCTAACATCAATGTGCAAATCAAGTACACTATCTTGAAACCAAGATAGAAACACATACCATGGATACCGGGACTGACGCCTCAACTAGACCTCTAAAACAACAATTTACCTCAGGAAAATCCTCACAACAACACCTAAGCTGGTCACTAAGCAAATCCTCAAAATAAACCTTAAACCACAATTGTAACACCCCAACTCGGGTGCTATCGACGATAACACGTGGAGTCCTTTCACGTGTCATTGAAGCCTATGAGACCAAACCAATCTATAGCAACACAAGACTAACAAGATATTTTAAACACAACACATCTCTCTTTATTTCATCTTAACATAAATCCAAAGGAAATACACAGCGGAAGTATTAAAACTAGAAAATAGGAAAAACATCCTAGAGGCGTGTGACGTCGTCCCTCCTCGACATACATCCCAATCTCGATCTGTCAACCTGATAACCCACAGTGTAGCACTGTCAGCCGGTTAAAGCTGAGTAAGGGTAGAGGATCCAATAATAACACAAATATATAATCACAGATATGAATCTCATATAACAATCAACCTAAGTATGCCGTATAGTTTATTAAAGAGAAACATGTTTAACCAATCACATAGCTGAACATGAGACCAATAATTCAAACAAACACCATGCCTTAAATATCAAACAAACATCAAATAGATCAACTCACGTAATAGAATTAAGATATTCATTCAATCTCACAAAACACAAGTCATGTCTCGACCCGAAGATCTATGGAAAATCCATGAGGAAATTCCGAATGGTGTACTACTCCTTACCTGGTGGAAATAGATATATAACCACAAACCCGT
>JAOWBR010117555.1:0-14134 GCA_028571145.1 Dionaea muscipula
AATCAAACATGCTGTAGTACTAGTATGTGGGATAACTAGTACTATCCCGCATGTTAATAATGCAATCAAACAAGCCCTTAAATATAAATATTCTGGCAAGTGTGGATACGATGAGTTGATGCATATCTCTGCAAACCTCATGACTTGTTTCCATTATTATATTTCCTCTGGTGGGCGCTTCCCATGTTTAGCCGGGCCCCACTCCCACACACCATTAGTTTATTCTCTTGTTTTTTGTTTTCTATTTTTCAAAATAAAAAATCGTTTTGAATTTTCCATTTACAGAATCTTCAAAACACGAAAACAAAAAAAAAAAAAAAAAAAATTCAGCATTTTGAATATAAAATCAAACTATCATCTTCAATCTTTTTCATCAAAGATTCAAAACTCATGATCCTCTCAAAACAAAACTCAAATTTTCATTCTCTTCTCACCCCCTCCTCCTCCTTGTCCCCAATTTTTTAGAAAATTGAGAGAAGAGAAATAAAAAGATTAAATCAAACACACCATCCTCTCAAAACAAAACTTAAATTTTCATTCCCTTCTCACCCCCTCCTCCTCCTTGTCCCCTGATTTTTTAGAAAATTGAGAGAAAAAAAATAAAAAAATCAAACCAAACGCATTCTCTTTTGTTATAAAACTTAAAACAGAAAATTTAAAAAAGCTCAAAACAAACCAAATACCCTTAATTGTTTCATTTCAATAATGACATTTTTCCCTCCAATTACTTCTACTAGTTGCAGAGATGAATTGGGGCTTAACTGTAATTGCATAAATCAGTATCTTTTTTTGTTCTCCGAACCAACAATGAATCATTAGACTCTGCTGCATGCACTGCATCAGGAGGAAGATAAAGAAAACAGAACAATATCACAAAGAAATGGAGGTTACGTGAAACGGTGAAAGAGAGCCGTACCGTACACACTTCATATTTATTTCCTCTTTTCTCCTTTTTCTTAGAAAAGCCACAAGCTATGTTGCCCTCGTGACAGTGGAGTGGAGCCCATGGTATTGCAAGCCCACAGTCTGGGTTTGCACCTTCGGCTTTCAGTTCCTAGGCAGGCAGGTGAGGGACCCCTACACCCCAAAACCAGAACCAATTCAACACTAAAAAACCAAAAACCAGTTAGTCTCCCACTCAGGAATCTGAGAAGAGATCTCTAGCCCATGTGTGTTCTTTTGTCTCTTCTCTTCCCTAGCTCTATCCCAGAGTCAGGTATGGTACTGATACCATGCCAATATTTAATATTTTCAGTATTTCGGTACGATACGATACAGAAAATGAAATTTCGATATTGTTTAGTACGGTATTGGTATGGTACGGTCATTTTGTTTGTTTGTTTTTTTTTTTTCTCATTCTCATGTAAAGGTGCTGGTAAAAGATCAATATTAGAGGTGTCCAAAAAAACCGTTGAATTGTGAAACCGGTCCAAATCGAACCGATCCGTACCTTTTGGATTTTATCCGTGGATTAATGGATTGGATACGGATTAATAAATTATCAATCCGTGATTCATGGATCGGACACGGATTACAAAATGGAATCCGTGGATTAATCCGATCCGAACCGTGAAGAAGAAGAAAATAATAATAATAAGATAATAATAATAATAATGAAGATAATGAAGATAATAAAGATAATGAAGATAATAAAGATAAAGGATTGTTGTTGCTACTCAAGGATTTTTGCGGCATTTAAAATTGAGTCTCAAGGATTTTTGTTGTTTATATTGGTGCTGAATGATCTAACATACCTACAATTTCGCTAAAGGATTTTTGTTGTTTATATTGCTGCAAAAGGATTTTTTTGCTACTGAAGGAATTTAATTTGAGTGTATTTCATAATCCGTATATTTTTTATATGTTGTTTATGTATCTTATTGTTATTAGATTTCATAATCCGTATATTTTTTTTATATATTTCATAATCTGTGGATTAACCGTAACCGAACCGTAAACCGTAGATTAAAACCGTAACCGAACCTGGGACTTTTGGTTCGGGCACGGATAATATTTTAAAAAAACCGTGACTAACCGATTGGTCATTGGATTCTTATAAATCCGAACCGATCAGCTTAGAAGTTAGAACATTATGCTTATGAACTTAAACCCAAGTCACGTGCCAGTAGCAGCAGCATCAAAGGGATTAACAAAACCTATTCCCTTTACATTGCAAGCTTTGATCCAAGCTTTGAAAGGAGATACTTATCCCCCTAGATGTACTTATATTCTTGTTACTGATACAAGACAAATGCTTTGTAAATTTGAGTATGTCGAAATTTATTATTGTTTTAGAGAAGCCAATTAATCAGGAGATAATATTTGCATAGAATACATACCGTGAGGGCAGATGAGTTATCTTTGTGTTCCAGCAGCCTTACTGGACTCCTCAATGTGAATGAACACGTGATAATCGGCGATGACATGGGATGTATTCTATGCACATATTATCTTCTGAGCGAGCATAGATCGCCCTGCAAAAAACAGATTGGAAGGGGCTCATCAGGAACAACCTCAAGTGAATAAAAGGGGAAGAAGAACGAATGGGAGAGTGAGGAATGAGGAGTATTATGAGGATATTGATGATGACGATTTGTCGGTGTGTTATAGGAGAGATAATCGGGGTAGGAGAGCTAGACCTCGAGAACAAGATGTTTATAGTGAGATTAAAATGAAGATTCCATCTTTTCAGGGAAAGTCCGATCCCGAAGCGTATCTTGAGTGGGAGAAGAAGATGGAGTTGGTGTTTAATTGTCACCACTAATCTGGGATCAATTGGTGACAAGCAAGAGGAGGAATAGAGAGCTGCCTGTGGAGACGTGGGCGGAGTTTAAGACCTTGATGAGGGAGCGGTTTGTTCCTAACCATTATTACAGGGATTTATATTATAAGCTGCAACACCTTACCCAGGGTAGTTGGAACGTAGAAGATTACTATAAAGAGATCTCGGGTACTCAATCTCGAGCGGATTCCCATCACACCCTACCAGATGATAAGCTCGGCCGGATAGCCATTAGTCCAGCATATATACTCTGCATCAACACCTCCATCAGGTTAGAGAGATAAAGAGTTGAAGCCAGCGATGGTACACAATAGTTCAGGCAAACTCCTGCTATATATGTATAAACATAAACAGAAAAAAAAGACTTTACAAGTCATCTTCTACAGCCGAGGGAACACCTCAAATAAACGGGTGTGGTGTATTTCTGCAAAGCTAGGAAATGCAATTGGCTACAGTTGAAGCATTCAACTTCCTCATCAAAGATTCTAAAAGTAATCATCCTATGGCACAAGGAAATGTCTTGAATATAACCTCTAGATATATCTGTAGCTCATGCTCACACAATATCTACAAAGAAGCCAAAGGAAAGCATCCACTTCACAACAACACACAACTTGGATTCACTAAGAGAGGCTGTGTTCAACCCAACTTGGCAGTTTAGTCAAACCAGATGAGTATAGATGATTTTAGATCATTATATGTGATTGTATATCAGCTACTTCCATTGAAGTCTGGGACTTCACGAGCCTGCTACCACCAAAAGCTTATCCCTAATGTAGCGTTTCATGACAGGAAGCTGTGAGGTGAAAAGGCAAGCTAAAATTCAGTCACATAACACGAAGGCTGCAGGCAAGGACGGGAAGCAAACGGTGTTCTTCTAAGCAACCTTGTCGGAGTCAACTAACACGGTTTCAGTCCACAATAAACTAATCTCAACCTTGTTGGCATCAACATGTAAAGTTTTAGCATCAGAAGATTCAACCTTCAGTGTCATGGAAAGGGATCCCTTGGATTTCCAGTGTCCCAAATTCCTTCAGTCCACCTACACTGCCCCAGTAAGGCCATGGACAATGGGTAAAGGTCTTAGAATGTTCTGATCGTTGGAAGGCAACATGTATAGCACACCACATTTAAAAGTGCGGAATGAAACTCATTTTGAAGAATGAGTTCCTCGACGGGTGTGATTATATGTCACAAGTTTGATACCTACTACCCCAACTAATTCGGATTTTTTAAGAGATCGGACAATGCACACTCCACAGTTGAAGCAAGTTTGAGGTTTTAACAAAATTGAGTTCCTTGAGACAGACAACAAAATGCAAATCACCTTGCACTTTGATTGTCATGAATTATACATAGAATCATGATACACACACAACAAATCCTGCACAACAATCATCTACACCATCCATTTCACTTTTGATCCCACTCATCAAATATTTATTTACAATCTCAAAAAAATTCAACGGCTGTGATTCTACACAACCAAAAAACAACCGCTTTTTGGTTGTATCCCAATCATTTTCGTTATACATACCAGCACCCCATGCACACATCAGCAGACTCATATATATCTATGCCCTTAAGCAAACCACTGTAAGATCAAACCCATCTGCGCTAGTCTTACACATATTGAATGGAGAACAAAGCAAACTTGGACAAACACATGACTGAGCATATCTTTGCTGAAGGAAGAGTGGAAATTGCTATTACCACCACTTTTTAACTCATGTCACCACTTTTTCCCATCACTTTTCCAAAATACCCGTAAGATCTATGGAAAGTTCGACAATGCACTATCTAACAATTCGACCGGTCTCTTCAACCATTCATCGGTGTAACGACAGTACTGTCGAACCAATGAGACATTTTCATCACTTTGGGGCTGATAGGATGGCGTATAAGATAAAGTGTATTAATTATGAAGGGGATAAGATATAGAGGGTGTATTATGTTTGGAGGGTGAGTCTTCATTGATGTGATATTTATAGAAGAGAGATTAAAATGTAAAAAAAGTGGTTTGATAATATAGAGAAGAAATAAAATAAGGTCCACTAAAAAAAGTAAAGAGGAGCAAAAAGCTTAAGCCTAGGGAAAACTAATCCGTTCAAACAATGAAATAATACGTCTTCTCCTCCATATCTTTTATTTAGCAAATGATACAAAACGATAGTTTGACAATAATACATCTCCTATGGAGAGGCGTATTAGCTCCTTTTGGCATCAGCCAATCAAGGCCTTTGCGTAAAAAAGTGGTGGCGGGAGTTGTATGGGTGGTAATGTTGAAAGCTCCCAAGAAGAGGAGGAGCCCTATGGAACAACACTACCCCAAATAAACAATCATATGCAATATACAATTCGTGCCCGACTACACACGAAGAAGAGAATAACATATACAATCAAGGGCAAGAAGAATTTGCAACATTACCAGGGAAGAACAATTGCTGCGACTTCCACCGATTTGGCGATGGGCGGCAAATTGGCCAGATTTGCAACAGCAGATGACAGACAAAAAAACAACGGAATGAGAGAACGTGTTCAGTGAATTGTCGCCGGCGACGATGGCGGCTGGCGTTGACATTGTCGGCAAGATGTGCCACAGGCACCCAAGCAGATCTGGTGCCCTATGAGAGGAAGGATGATAGAAGAGGGGCAGGCAATTTACAGTGCAGGTTTCTTCGGGACATAGGAAAAAATGGCTGGTCCGATGTCATTGTGTCAACTCCGGCCAAGAAATGCCGGAAAGTTTTGTTCAGACTCGGGCTGGATTCAGGGCGGGTTCGACAATAACGAACCCGAACCCATTATAGCTACTTCATCAAGGTCCCTTGTTGGATTAGATAAGATTGAAGAGATAAAAACCACAATTGAATGGCTTGATTTTCATTTATGTACAATAAGGTACATATATAGAGCAATGTCTTTTGCTATTGTACAAGATCCTAGAACAATAAATAAACTGTAAAGTTAGGAAACAAAATATACAAAGAGATAACAAAATATATAGAGGGCATCTCTTCCATAAATAGAAGATTCAGCATAATATTTTCTCTACAAGGATTAGTAAGAAAATGAGATTATAAGAAGATTGAGATAAGATTGATAAGAAGATAGACTTATAAGGAGAAATAAAATTTTAAGAATGCTTGATTATGTTGGGATTAAACGTGGGATTGATGATTTTAAGAGAAGATTTGGGTTTGGTATTACTAATACCTAGTCCCCCATGGTATTGGTAATACCAAGACAAACGACATTATAATTTCATGGTATTATTAATACCAAGCCATTTTTTTTCAATCAAACAGCGAGTTAGTAATATCATGTTAATATAATATCAATCTCGGATTCTAACTCTTTTATCAAACAAAGCCCAACTTCCTCCACCAGACTTGTTTTTCTTGGATTTCAATTACGTAATTTCGTATATGCTCCACGTTATAATTAATAGTACTTATTTAAATCGGGGGCGTTCCATGGACATTTTTTTTTAACATATCTTTGGACATGTACTTGATCTAGAATGTTTTGAGATAATCTGAAACGATGGATGTATTTAAAATATGTTTTTAAAAGTGTACATATGAAATCGTTGAAAAAAATAGGAGAAAGAGCTCTATCCGAACGTTTTTTTGGCCGATTTTGACACTATAAAGGAAGTATGATATCTGAAATGATTTTGATTGATCCGAATCGTTGGATATGTTCAAAATGTCATAAAAATGATTACACTGAAAAACGTTCGGATGGAGTTCTTTTCAATATTTTTTTCGACGATTTTACATGTACACCCTTAAAAACACATTTTAAACGTATCCACTTTTGAATTGTCTCAAAATATTTTAAATTAGATACATATCCAAAAACATGTCCACAAAACGGCCCCTATTTAAAATTTTTCAAATACTTTTTTAATTTAATACAAATCGTTTATGTTACAATATCGCCACCTGTACACATAATAAACCTTTAAAAAGGTGCAAATGTCTTTTTTGGAATCACATTTTTTATGATTAAGCGAGCAAGGTTGAGGTAAAAGATCAAAGTAAAAGTTACAACCTAAATTTAATGTTTACTTTTCAATTTGACAAAAAACAAAAGAAAATATGTACAATCAATTGTGTTTAATTATTTTGAGGATGTCAACTTTGTCTCTATTATAATCATTCGGTAAAGCAGAAAGTCTAATATTATTTTACATCCCGTGGTTGGAATCCGGCGTACATCTCCCATACATACACTCCACTTGCCTACTCCCCCACGGCCCCACCCACTTGCTTGCCAACTTGCCTTGGGCTCCGTGCCTCAATCTGCAACGGGATCCCAAATGAAACTCACCCGCGGGATGCATATAGCATCACTCTTTCTACAATCCATCTGAATAATTATATTAATCTACCTCGAGTTGAATCCTTTTTTAAGGATACATGTCTGATTAGACCTAATCCTAGACTTCCATGAGACTCGCGCTTGGTGGGGCCTTTAACCATGTTACTAAATTGTTGTTTTTTTCCGTGTTGGGTCACAAATGACACAAATATTGTGGTCCAAAAATTCAGTATTGCTATAGCGTGTGATGAGGAGTGCCACAAATTATGTGATTATCTCACTTTAGTTACATTGAAAAAATCGTATCTTTTTTTTTTTTAATTAAAGAACCAACTCCACTAAAAGATGAACCTTATGTAAAAAATTCATGTATTATATTTATTACTAGAGGTAATCTGTGTCGTTGGCACGCTAACCATTTTTATAGTTTCATTCTCTTATAAAAATAATCCGTGCACGTTTAATAAAAAAATTTATATCAATATTAAACTTGTTTTGATCCTTATAAAAATTATGAATTTTGGTTGTAATATTTTTATATCAACATTAGACTTGTTTTGATATTCATAAAAATATAAAAGAAATATAAATTATACATTGTATATATATAAAAGAATTAAAGAATAAAAGTAAAATAAATAGTTAAGATTTATAAAAGAAAAATAAATGGTTGAGATTTATAAGAAAATAAATATAAGATTTGAATTGAGTTGTGTTTTTTTATTATAGATTTTATTCGTTTTTCTTTATTAATCCTCTTCCCAAAAAGCAACCAGCCAATCACATTATAAGATTATACCAAGTAGAACAAATGTTTATCTCCACTTGTTTATCTCTCTTTCAAATTTTTTTGAAAACCTATCTTCCTTGTAATATAGATTTATCTTTAAAATTTTTTTTACATATTTGGATCGTCCGACCGACCGAGGATTTTTCCCAAAAATCCCTATACCACGAGAGAGAAAAAGCAATTTTGATGATGAATGGCTGATGTCGCTTCTCCCATGGCAGCGACAAAATGGCAATTGGCAACCTCTGCCGGGTCCAAATATAATTGTTGTTGTTATTTGAGTTCTTATATACGACGCTGATGAGCCCGCCCCGTGGTGCCCGCATATCAGCATATGCCTTTTTGCTCCTAAATTAATATTTTTCAACTTCCCCCTTCGCCACCTCCGCCGCCGGCGCCGCACTTCTTCCTCCATCATCGCTTCCACCACCACCACCTCCTCCTCTTCTTCCGCCTTCGTCACCGGTATGTTCACCTAACTGTACTGACATTCTGCGAGGTTCGTTTATTTGCTATACAATCTGCGATTTGATTGGGTAAACTGAAACAAATCAGTTCTTGCCATAATTGTTTTAACATAATTCATATAATATAATATCCATTTGATGATGTTGCTTTTATTTCTTATTTAATTGTGTTTGTCGATCGATGTTGAATTTTCTTGTTTCGTGTTAATGGATCGATCGATGGATTGCTTTGTAACAAGGTTTTCTTTTTCTCTGTTGTTGGTTTCAATTAAGCTGCAGGCATGGATTCAGCAGCAGATCATGCTCTAGCTCTCTACCCATTGCACCGTTCTAAAACTCTCCATGTGGTTGGTACATTCGCCTTTGCGATCCGTTGTTGCTTGATTTGATCGATGATGTCATGTGTTGGATCCCCGGATGGATCATGGCGAATTGTGATTAATTCGTTGTTAATTGCTTGGTATGATGTGATGTGTGCAGGTTAGACATGCCCAAGGATACCACAACGTAGCCGGGGAGAAAGACCCTGAAGCTTTTTTATCTTATGACCTTCTTGATGCAAGCCTCACTCCGCTTGGATGGGAACAGGTAGTTCATTGATAAATATAATTTATGGTTGACCTCTTGGTTCGGTTGCTTGTCATCACCTTGGTTCCGATCTAGGCTCGTTGATCGGCCCTGATCAGTCGTCTTTTGTTTCCTTAATTTCCATCACATTCATCTTAATCTAGACTCGACCTTGATGTATGTGAATAATTTGGAAAAATTAGGTTGATAATTTGCGCAAGCATGTCCGTGCTACCGGTCTTTTCAAGAAGATTGAACTAGTCATCACTTCCCCACTGACTAGGTATAACTCGTTCGTTCATTCGTTCGTTCGTTCGTTCGTTTTCTAGATAACCATACACGTTCTCTTCGTTTTAATTTGTTGTTCCTTGTTGCCGTGATTGTGCTACTTGTTTTAATACATGGGTCAGAGTTTCTACTTTCTTGTTGATGATATTTACTCAGGACGATGCAAACTGCAGCAGGAGTTTTCGGAGGTGATAGCTATAATGATGGGAATGGGATAAATGTTCATCAGCTTATGGTTCAAAATGCTGGAAACAGCGGTCGTCCTGCAATTTCAAGTTTGAATTGCCCTCCATTTTTGGCTGTTGAGCTCTGCCGAGAACGTTTGGTACATTTTTTTACTTTAAAAGCCTAGCTCTTTTGTGTAAGGAGAGGTGGCTGTCAAAGGATCTTATTGTTGTGCATGTGGTGAATTAAGGAAATACCGACATCGGGGAGGAAAAAAGAAATATTTATATGAGAAAGGATATGATGACTATATCACCACATGGTTAACCATTTTTCGTAGAGCAGAGTTCATTAGAACTCCGTAGTTAAGCGTGCTTGGACTGGAGTAGTCCTCCTGGGAAGTGCTATCCAAGTACGGGTGTGGGTAGTCAGTCGTCAATATTTTTTGTTGGACTCCCCCCTCTGACGGTCTCCCCGGTCCCCAACACTTATTGTGTTTTATGCTATTGAACATGCAGGGAGTTCATCCGTGTGATAAGAGGAGGACCGTTAGCGAATATAACTTGCTTTTTCCTGCAATTGATTTCTCTTTGGCAAGTATTCTCGTGTTCAATATTTAATTCATGTAAAGCAGCAGCAGCAGCTGATCACTTTCAATATCTTACCAGTTTGAATGTCTACTGGAGATTCTTTTATATGGTTTGAATTTCTATTCAGATTGAAGTCTACGAGGACACATTGTGGAAGGAAGATATCAGAGAGACGGACGAGGAAGTCGCAGCCAGGGGACTCAAGTTTCTGCAATGGTATTTTATTTCCCCTTGTTTTCAATAATAGAATTTTTTAGATTGTTGCTACTAGGGGTGGGCAAACGAGTCCAAGAACCGCGAGTTCAACCCGGACCATAGATAATTTTGACGGTTCGGTCCGGTTTTAGATTGTATAATTTTCAAACGGTCCGGATCCCGGAACCGCGAACAATATGGACGGTTCGGTTCGGTTTCAGATATCAGGAACCGCGGGTCCCCGGACCGAACCGTTTACTATTCCCTTATGTAATTTTTTTTAGTTCGTGGTTCCTTAATTAGCAACTTGCAGGTATTATTTTTTTTAGTTTTTTTCTTTTCATTCTCCAGCTTGACGGCCTCACTCATTCAGGAATCAGTCCTCGTTTCTCGGTGTCTCCAATTTTTCCATCCTCACCATTTTCTCAATTTTTTTTTCAATTTTTGTTCATTATTGATTAAATCGATTAACAGATGCTAGTGAGAGTTACAACTGTTCATTTTTGTAGCGCTCGATTTTTTTTAAGTTTGAAAAAAAAATCAAACACATTTTTTATAGTTCTCGATTTCTGAGTTGTTGTATCTGCCTCTTGATTTCAGTTTTTGAGGAGTTATATCAAACGGGTCCAACCCGTAGTTCTAATGGAACTGAACCGTTTTAAACGATCCGGTTCGGTCCGATTCCTGTTTTAAAATTTTAAAACCCAAACCGAATCGATCCGTTTCATAATTAAACGGTTCGAGTTTGGTTCCTCTAAAATTAGAACCGACCCGAACCGTGTTCACCCCTAATTTTACTTTCATTGGATTTCAGAGAATTGTCATCAAACATGTTTCTGCTGCTTTTCATCTCCACCATGAGTTTTGTAACCATTGGCTGTCCTCTTCTCCTAGTAACTTGTATGTTCAAGAGACCTGGTGTTTCTCAATTCATTCATTTTGGAATCCACATGCATTGCCGATTACTTTTTCTTTCTTTTGCAGATAACCGTTTGGAATTCAATTCGTTCGTTCTGCAGATTACTTTTTGCTTTTCTATAATTATTTGGATTGAAATCTGTGAATTGTTTTTTTTTTTCCCTGATGCATTTTGTGTTACATTTGTGTAGCGTGGCCACAGTTTCGAATCGGAATCGAACTGGAATCAAACCGTCGATTTTCAGAACTGAAATCGGCTCCTCAGAGAAGGGTCCGATTCCGATTCCGGTTCTTTTAACTTTGGAATCTATATTTGGAATTGGGACCGATGATTTTGGCACCGGTCGGAATCGACGGTTCGAAACCGGTCGGAGCCGGTGGTTTGGAATTGGCTGGAATCGACGGTTTAAAAAATAAATATATATTTTTGTAGAAAATAAAAATTTTAGTAAATATAATATAATATTTTGAGTTTAATTAAAAAAAATTTTATTTTCTTTGACCATATTAGTGCTAATATTGTTTCGATTCGTGACATATAAATATTTTGCAAATCTTCATTTGGTGGAAAATATTATCATATTCAATGTGTGTCGTGTTTTAAATTTATGTGTGCAAGATGATTTTAAATTACTTGATGATTTTATTAAACGTATTAGATTTGCTATTTGCCTTCTGGTCAATAGTAGGAATCATGTCATTGTATAAATCCCATGCCTTTGTTGTCTTTTTTATTTGCATGGACATGTAATGGTAAAAAAAGAATTTACAAATTTTTATAAAGCTCAGAATATGCGACTTAAAAAATAAAAATGCGACCTAAAAAATAAAAATTGAGTGTAATTCTAAAATGAGTTTATAATGGTAAATTATAAATATAATTTTCTTATTTCTTGTTGTTGTGCTATTTTTAAAGTGAGTTTATTTAATTTTAAAAAAATAAAACCGTCGAAAATAGTCTGAAATCGAAACCGTCTCAGAATGGGTTTCATGAACCCGACCGGAATCTTCCGTATATGAAATCGACGGTTTTATGAATCGGATCAGAATCGTCCATACATGGAACCGGTGGAACCGAAATCGGCTGTTTTAGAACTGAAATGGACAGTTTCGGGATTGTGTTCAGGAGTACATTTGTCAATCAGTTTTTTAATTTTTGGTGTTAGGTTTGGGATAATAGGTTAGTGAGGAAAATTTGGTTGTTTTTGTGATGCAGTCGAATGCCAATCACGGTGGCAATGTGGGTTTTGAATAAAGGATTTTGGTGTTGGTGAGATTTGATTTCTGAGAATGAGACAAATTTTGATATGCATAGTATGCCCGGCGAGTTAGAATTGAGCTGCTTATTGTGTTTCCTCTCTCAGTTTTGTACTCAAATTGCGTTAATGGTTTGTGGTTTTGGTGTGACTGGTTGCTCCAAATGATGGGTACCGGAACTTACCGAGATTTGGGGGTTATGGTTGTACGATATATAGAGGGTCTCAGGGTGTGCTGCTTTGGCTATTTGTGTGAGCGTTGAGTGATGTTTGGTGGGTATTTTTTAGTGCAACGCAATCTCACGGCAAATAGTCTGCTTTATGTAAATCAGCTCTTTCCCGGATGAAGGTGTTAACATTGTCAGACTATGTCTTTGCTTTATACATAAGATAATCAACTCAAGAAATATGCCTTCAATCGGTTTTGACATCAAACATACCCAAATTTTCTTTTGTATTGTTTAAGTTAAAATATTTATAACCAAATACATGAAAATATGAAATATTGGGTTTCTATTTTTTCAAAGTTCAGGAATTTTTTTTTTTTTTTTGAGAATGGGTCTTATTAAAATACGGTTCAAAATATGGTAAGAAGTGTTAACCGCTTCAGCTTAAAAATATTTAGGTAAATTATTTTCTATAAGCATAATCCTATCCATTTCTTCAAGTGTCTTATTTTTCATTTCAACAACTTCATTTTATTGAGGAGTCCTAGGAGTCGAGAAATTATGACCAATTCCTAATTCATCGCAAAATGCGTCAAAATATTCATTTAGAAATTCTCTCCCAAGATTCCTTCGGATGCTTGTGATCCCTTTTTATTTGAGATTTTTTTTAACAAGTTTAGCAAATATGACAAATACTTTATCTTTATACATAAGAAAATCTACCCATGTAAATTTAGAAAAGTCATCAATGATCATCAAGTAATAATATTTACCACCCATACTAGCGATTTTTGCCGGACCAAAAAGGTCCATATGTAAGAGTTTAAGTGGTCTTGTGGTGGTAATAACATTTTTGGATTTGAATGAGGCTTTAGTTTGTTTTTCCTTTTAACATGCATTACACAAATGATATTTCCCAAATTTAAACTTGGCAATCCAACAAGTTCTTTCTTAGAGAGTCTTGACAATAATTCCATATGAGCATGTCTTAAGCGTTTATGCCATAACCAAGAATACTCATTTAAAGCGGAAAAATATTTAACATAACTTGATATTAAAGCACTCAAATCAAACAAATACACATTTCGAGGTCCAACAAGCATAGTTTTGTCATTATTTGCACAGATCACATTGCAAAATAATTTTTCAAATTTTACTTCATTTCCTTTATCATATAGTTTGCTTACACTAAGTAAATTATGCTTCAAACCATGAACATATAAAAGGTTATCAATGAAAGGAGAAGAAAGGTTACCGTTACAACCAATATCCATGATCTTCCCTATGCCGTTCTCTCCAAATGTTACATGGTCTCCTTCTTTTGGTGTCCAACTTGTGAGAAGATGCTTGTTCCTCGTTATATACCTTGAGCACCCACTATCCAAGTACCATTTATTGTCTTTAGTGCTCAACTTGCAGAATACCTATAAGAACAAATGAAGAACTAGAATTTGGTACCCATTTTTCATTAAATCCTTTTGAGTTAATTCCATGGGTTTTCTTTGGAACCCATATATAGTTCTGCTTCTCTTCTTTTCTCCACTTTAGCATGCAAGATGAAATGAAATGACCAAATTTGCAATAATAAGAACAAACTATGCTAGAGCGTGTGTGTGCTTC
>JAOWBR010117666.1:0-23476 GCA_028571145.1 Dionaea muscipula
CCCGGGGTCATTCCCTGGGGTACCCTCTGACCTGTTTGCTCTTGCCTTCTCAGGATCTCCACAGGTTGCTCTCTCTCTCGGAGCGGGTCGGAATCACCTTCATCCCTTCATTCACTCCTCCCCCGTGCCGACCGGGTCCACTCCGCCGGCTGGAGCCGTCTTATCCCGATCGGACCGGGACTTTGATGATCGTCTTTGGAGGGTCCTAGGTGCTGTCCGCCCCCGGGATCTTTTCAGGAGTATCAATACCATAATAAAAAAGGGCGGACATGTTTTATTTTTATTTTTTATATTCCTCATATTTAGAGGAAGAAATTTCTAGGAAATCATTATCCTTACAACCACCTCCCACTAGGTGGGGTTGGCTACGGATATCCATCTTCTTCATTCCGTTTGATGCAAAGCATCCGCTAAGGTAAATTGCAACATGTCAAGATCTGTACGAATCATTTTATCTCAAGTCTTCTTCGTTCGCCCCCTATTCCTCCTACCTTTCAACACCATAGACTCAACTATTCTAACAGGAACATCCGGTGGTCGCCTCTATAAATAACCTGTCCAACGTAGTCTCCTCTTTCTCATCCTATCAACCATTTATGTCACTCCAATCAGCCTACGAATCTTCTCATTCCTCAGTCTCTCCCTTCCAGTAACACTGCGCATCCACCATAATATACGTATCTCTGTCACCGTTATTCTCTACGCGTGATTCTTCTTGATTGGCCAACATTCGGTCCCATACAATAAGGCGAGTCAAATCGCGGTCCTATAATTTTTACCCTCCTGCTTTAAAGGTACTCGCATATCTCACAAAATACCTGAGACGACCCTCCATTAATCTTGCATGTTACGTCTTAGTCAATCTCTCCAACATCTTGTATGAGTATTCCTAGATACTTAAATTTTTTTCTCCCTACGAACACTCTATCCATCCACCACCACTGGGGGGGGCATTCTATTTCTCTCCCTTAAATGCGCACCACATATACACCTTTTTATTCTTATTAATCCAGAGTCCTTTCAACCTTTGACCTTCAAAGTCGTCGTCCATCTCTTCAGCTTATCTTTCACACCTATTTTAGTCTTATCTATCAATATAATATCATCCACAAAAAGCATGCACCACGGTGCTTCATCACCCACGTCCCTCGTATGCTCATTTAAAACTGACACAAACAAATACAGGCTCAATACTGACCCTTGGCATACCCAACGGTGACCGAAAAGTCGCGAGTAAGCCTTCCAACCGTCCTAACACACGTCACCTCTGCATACATGTCTTAATCACATCAATATATTTCTTATTCATTCCCTTCTTCTGTAACACCCATCAAACTACTTCTCTTGGCGCTCTATTGCATGCCTTCTCAAGGTCAATAAAGACCAAGTGCATATCCGTTTTCTTCTCCTTAAACTTTGTTATTGTGCCGCACATGAAGTGAATGGCCTCCATAGTAAAGTGTCATGGCATGAACCCGAACTGGTTCTCGGCTACTTTAGTTACCAGTTGTAGCCTCCGCTCAATCATCTTTTTCCACAGTTTCATTGTGTGGCTCATAAGTTTAACTCCTTAGTTGTTTGTACACTCCTGCACATCCCCTTTATTTTTGTATAGAGGTATAATTGTACTTTTTCATCAAACTTCCAACATCTTCCTTTTCAAAATTCCATTAAACAACCCACACAGTCATTCCACTCCAACCTGTTCCAAAATCTTCCAGACTTCAATTGGCATGTCATCCGGGTCGACTATCTTCCTGCAATCCATAGTCTACAGCGCACTCTATATCTCTGACACCTGAATGTGCCCAACACCTGAATGCACCTAATATATGTCAGGGTGCTAACCCTTTTTGTGTCCTGAATTTTTAGTTCTTCCAATTCGGTTTCACCTTTATTAAGAAGCTTTTGGAAGTAGGCACTCAATCGTGTCCTGATATCCACCTCATCGGTTAAGGCCGCGTTGTTCTCCCCTTTAATGCATCTAACATCACAACACTGTCGCCCAACCTGACTGTTATCATCACTTTCAGAAAGGGGGTGACGTGGATGCGTTTCGAGAGCCACCTGTCTGCCACCTAGGCCTCCTGCCTGTCACCTGTGCCTCAAGTCCATCTTCTACCTCAGGATCGCCTTCTGCCTTAGGATCGCCTTCTGCTTCAGGCTAGTCACCTGTGCACGTAGCAAACTTCACGTTAGAGAGACCCGAGGTTTTCACCTCGGGAATACCCCTTCGACGCTTAAGTCGGTCTTTGATCCAGATGCTGGAAATTGAAGAGCTTTGCAGAAGAGTTTTTCAGAGAAAACAGGCATACCTGAATGAGAGAGCTATGAGTTCTATTTATAGAAGCGGAGATGGCCACCCGTGAAATGACCATACCGCCCTTGAATTTTCTTTAGGAATAATCTAGAACTTGAGGGTATATCCGGGAATTTACGCCTAGGCTTGGGCCCCCTTGCCACTCGGGCTGAGCCCATGAGGGATCGAGACCCTTCCACAGTATGCGAAGTCGTCTTCCGAGGTGCCCGGCTACCCGTGAGTGCCGCTGGCCGTGGAAGGGAGTTGTCTGTGTGGTGATGGTGGCTGCGGAGAGGAGTCGCGGAGAGGAGCAGGTGGCCGTGAAGTGGTGATGGTTGTGAGGTGCTCCGCATGATGATGCTGCCCGTGGATCCTACTGTTAGCCGCAACCACAGCTGCCCGCGTGGAGGGGTGGCCGCATGGTTTTCGGATGGAGCCTGCGTACACAGCAACTGGCCACGGAGAGGCCTTGCCCGCGAGGTGAAGCTGCTGGCCGCGCCCCTGCACGCTGTCCATGCAAGCTGCTTTGTTGAGGTGATCCACCTGGCCGCGCGAGACGCTGCCTGCGTGGATGGAGATAGCCACACGTCGGTGTGAGGAGCTGCCCGCACTCGGGCTGTTGGCCGCAACCTACCATTACCGACGAGCTGGTGCTGCTGCATGTGAGGATAGGAGCTGGCCGCGCCTTGGCCACTGCCTGCACGCAATGGTGGGGCTGGCCGCAGGCCAAGCTGCCCATCGGGAGGCTAGTGGCTGCCGGTCGGGCTGGACGTGCATGAAGACTTGGCCGCCACCATGCATGGCCATGCACGTGCGGTTGTGGAAGTTCGACTTAGGATAACTTGTCGTCGATCGCGAGATCTATATTCGTCCACGTCACATGTCCACGTGTCCGTAGCGGGCTCTTCTTCCGTCCATGTGGCACGATATTTGTAGACCACGTGTTGGGTATTTTTCCATGTATAACATTGACATAGAGTCCTTCATAGGCCTTAAACTTAGCTACTCACTTTTGCCCGAGCCTTCTTCTTAACCACCTTATATTCTGAATGATCCATGGTCGTCCTACTTAATTGCTAGACCTTAAACTTCTGTTTTTCGCCTTAATAGCCTCTTGGACCTCATTCCCTCATCACCAACCCTCCTTAAGGCCAACTCTCTCCCCTCGGGATTCACCAAAAAGGGTATTCTGCACTTGTGAAGCAGAAATGAACGCTATGAAAGAGGGAGCTTCAAGTGCCGCGATATGGTGAGAATGTAGAAATCAGAGTTGAAACAAGTCACCTATAACCTCAAATAGGTCATGCTTGAAATAACAAGTGAATCACATAAGTTCAACTCCACAAAGTTTGCATCCAACATAGCACAAGACAATACCTAGTTGGATGATAACATCATCCACCAACTTGAACAAGTCCCATCTCTTGTCCAGATTGACGGGCTTGATGGAAATATAGTTGTTTTGAGAAGTATGAGAAGAGATTGGATAACTATAACAATCTCATGTTTATATAGTACCTAGAGCCTGTGATACTCCAATCCCATATCGGTGGTTGGGGTCAGATGAAACTTTAATATAAGTCCAATTGAGTTTGATCTCTATCAACAACGCTTAACCTTTTTAAAGTCCAAGAGGATAATGGATTTGATTGGGTGTGGTTAATAGGACTCTGGGCCTGAGACGTTGCAGGTGGTACTAGAGCGGGTCAGTCATGATGGCCCTGATGGACCTGATGTAGTGGAGGCAAGGTGTCACATGACTGGATAATCTTTGGGTCTGAGCGCCAACTGGTTTGAGTTTGATTTGGCTTGACGAGGACGTTATCGCTTTAAGTGGGGGAGATTGTGATACTACAATCAAATATCGATGGTTGGGGGCAAATAAACCTTTAATATAAGTCTAATTGAGTTTTATCTCTATCAACAACGTTTAATCTTTTCAAAGCTCGAGAGAATAATAGGTCTAGCTGGGTGTGGTTGATAGGGCTCTGAGCCTGGGGGGTTACAGAGCCCCTTCTCATGCATGTGTCATTCTTAATTACAGAGTTATGACCATCTGACTTATTGGTCTAGATGCATATCCGGGATTCACTTACCAAACAAATACATGATTCATCCTTACATGACTACTTAATTCTAGTGCATGTAAGTTTAATTATTTCCAACAGTGCTTGTCTCATGGCCCGTGCAGTGCTTGTCTCATGACCCGTGCTCAATACCAATAGGGTACAATAATGAGACACCAACAAGGAAACTTCCTAAATATCTTTGATTTCTCGTAAAAGCTAACCTGAAAATTTAAGAGCACCCACATAGCATCCTCAAACAAAAATTACCAAGCTAGTATGTTGATGTGAAATTGGTAATCATCTTCATGAAGGTAAGCAAATTGCATAATTTTCGAGAACCAATTATTTACCAGCTTCTTCATTGTATCATCATCATTTCCACGATTATTTCCCACTAAATGGAGTTGGCCACACGTATCCAAAAGGACACGTGCACACAAGATTAAAGAATCTTGCATGCTTCAGTTAATTGTACTTGCATACTTTCGGAGATTAAAGAATCTTTTTCTCTTTAGGCTGTGGCAACCCAAGGGCAGAAGCACAATAATGTAATGGTAGATTATATTATAAAGGTATCTCTCAAAGCTTTATGATTTCCAGATATCTCACAGGTGCCGAGAAATGTTCTTCACCTGATTCAAACTAAAAGTTGTGCAGATTTTAGGGCTAGAAGCATGTGCAGATATAGTGGTGGGAAACCAAATGATAAGAGGGATCTCGGGAGGGGAAAGGAGGCGTCTAACAACAGGTGCATGATATACAAATTAAAACGTAATGTCAAGATTATAATTGCCATTTTTTTGCAGTCGTATTTGTCAAGAAAAAACAAGATAACGAGGAGAACAAATATGTTCTCAATAAAACCATGACAAGACAAAGAAGAACAATGGTGTTCTTTTGAGAGTGACTCCCATGAGTCCTCCTTTTTCCCTTCAACTAATCAACAATATATAAAGATTACAAAATAATTAACTTAAGGAAACAAATAATCCCCACGATACTGACTCTATAATTCAAAATTGCTTTCCAAGAATATCTCTAGAATATCTTTGAATATCTCTAGAATATTGAGATATTCTTCCAAGAATATCTCTAACTGCTTTGACACCTCCCCTTAAATTGATGCCGAGAAGCATCAATTTGCCAACCACAATCACACACAGCAACGAAGGATGACTAGGAGCTCAAAACACATCACCAACTACAAACCTCCATCGAGACAACTCCTCGTTCATCTGAGCTTGAGCGCGAGTTGAGAATTGAGAACCAGTGAACCTTAGAATGAAATGTCTCTGCCAACTTTCCACTGTTTGGGATCTTCAAATAGACCATAGTAGGCAATGTGGAACCAAAGAGTTCAAAAACCCCTTCAACTGTAGAGAAGTCAAGACCTCCCAAATTTAGAAAGCTAACATCATCATTTTGAAGTCGTTCCCCTTGAAAGTACACCGCAGTTGGCCTCCATGATTCAAGTGTCATCTGAAACTCATCAATACTTGGGCTTCTAAGAGTCTGAACCTCCAAATGGACTGATTCTCTTGAGCATCATGCCACTGCTTATCTTGAGAAAACTCACCACACACAACACCAAGGGCACTGCAACTCTACTTTGAAGCTCCTTGTGAATGGAACATCATTCATACCACACGGATTGGGATGCTGAACTTCCCACAGAGAGAAAGGCCTCAAATTTCTTCAAGATCAGTTCACAATATGGAATCACTCTCAGAACCCCAATTCCGTGAACCCTAGAGGAGGAAATCAAGAAGTTCTAGAGCCAATTGAGATGTGGGGGTGGGCATGTCCAGGATTGAGCACTGATGAAGAAAAAGAATGAGTAAAGTGGAGAAAGGAAACCCTAGGCCATTAAAAAATCAACCTGAGAAGCAGATGTGATAAAATTTACTAGATAGAATACTGCATGCAGCAAGATGAGAATGCATGAAGCGACAATGACTCGAGTCAAATGACTTTGGGAATTTATCCTTTGGGAATTTTACAGAGAGAGGAGCAAAACAAGAGGATAAACAAGAACCAAGGAGCACAGGATTGCTCAACCATGATGGAACAGAAACACCGAGAGACTATGGGCAGCATGATCCTAGCTTTGATACATGTCAAGAAAAACAAGAGACAAGGAGGACCGTGGCTCTGATACCATGTTAATAAAAACAAGATAACAAGGAGAACAAACATATCGATAAAACCATGACAAGACTAAGAAGAACAATGGTGTTCTTTTGAGGGTGACTCCAATGAGTCCCCCTTTTTCCCTTCGACTAATCAACAATATATAGAGATTACAAAATAATTAACTTAAGGAAATAAATAATCCCCACGATAATTGACTCTATAATTCAAAATTGCTTTCCAAGAATATCTCTAGAATATCTTTGAATATCTCTAGAATATTAGGATATTCTTCCAAGAATATCTCTAACTACGTTGACAACCAATAACTGGAGATCGGAGAACCAACAACCCAACAATGGGAAATCGTAGAACACGGGATCAACAACAATCAACAACCATCATCCAAAAATACCGAACACCAAGCACGAGACCAGCAACCAACACACATCAATTCTAATGCCAAAACGATCATTCAAGCAAATAACCACATAACAAATCACACTATCTCCAATATCCAAAAGAAAGTTGAAGAAACGAGGATGAATCAGCGAGTACCACAAGAGGAAAACATGATCAGAAGGGCGAGAGCATCAAACTACTCGGAAAAAAAGTTGACCGATGCGTGGGCGTGTGAACGGAGGCGCGTGAAGCCACACAACGAGGGTGACAATGACGCGTGAGCGCTCGTAGAGCATCTATCGGAGAAGCAGTCGGAGATGGTCGGGTGACTATGGGTCGCCGTTCGTCCTGTGGTGTTGGTTCAGGCTGGAAGTTAATAGATCAGAGTAGATCTAAGATTGAAAGTGCGGCGGTTGTGGATGTGGGTTATGGAGCGGTTTTCTGATAGGGTGGTGGGGTTGTCGAGGCTGGGGTGTGGAGGATAGGGTGCGTCGACGCGAGCATAAGGAGACCTAGGTGTCACCGGCAACGGTCCAGCCTCCGGTGATTCTGTGGGTTTTTGTTTCTCTCTCTCTCTCTCTATTGCTCTGATACCATGTTATGTTTTGAGAGGGAAAAGCGTAGTAATCTCATTGACAAAACAAGCTTATATATAGTACATAATCCAAATACCCAAAATACCCCCTTTACTATTTAACACTATCTAACAAGGCTTCTTGTAATAGGTGCACCAGAGATTATCTATTGAGTCATGACTTCTTGTGTCCGGAGCCAAGTTGTGATTGTTGTCACCCTTTGAACTACGGTAATTTCCCTCCCTTGCCACCATAGTAGAACCTTCAGGATCTTTAGGCTCGAGCACGATTCCACGACATCTTTCCATAGCTTTGACAAGGGCTAGAACTTCATTCAAGGGCTCTATGAAGGAAAGACCCTGACAATGAAGGCCAACACGGCAGGAGATTCGACAATAAAGGCCGAAGAAGAAAAAATCTCAAGGCTGGCAAACCGAGAGCTCTGATACCATGTTGAAATAAGAGAAAGACGGAGAGAGAATGAAGACTACTTTGTATTTTTCGACATACATAAACTATACAAGAGACCATCTTTTTACAGGAGGAGGTAACAAAAAATAAAGATAAAACAAAACTGATATGATAACAACCGATATGATAAAGATATCAAGAACAAATCATATGTTATACTCAAGATATGCTAAAGATATGCTTACACCCCCAATAAATAGAAAATATCTTTCTAAATCAATCCAATATCTTATACTAACCCCACGTTTTGCAACACTTTCAAGTGTAATCAAAGGTAATTTCTATTATCACCACTGCATTAACTCACGCCATCACATTTTAGGTTTGTTGTGAGCCATGCGCTTTGGTTTATTAAGGGTAGTTTAGGTATTTGACACTTGTAGTATATAAATTCTTTTGCTAATGAAGAAATGTATGCTCTCCCATTACCTCTTCATCTAAATCTACATGGTATCAGAGCTAGAAACATGAAACCGTAGTAAAACCCTCAATCTGCCGCCAACAACCCAACCCAAACCCTAAGCCACCACTGCCCTTGCCTGAAACACCCACTACCGCCGCCCTACTCACCGAACCACCACCACCAATCTTCAGTCCAGAGGTCGGCGACCTCATGGGAGTAGCCCCCGTCCTGATATTGCCTTTTCTGTGAGCGTTGTTAGTCAGTTTATGTCTGATCCTCGAGCTCCTCATTGGGAGGCTGTACTACACATTCTTAGATATATGAAGGGGTATCCTAGTCGAGGCTTGTTATACAGCGATCATGGCCATCACCGGATAGAAGGATTTTTTGATACTTATTGGGCAGGTTCATCTTTTGATCGGAAGTTTACGACTTGTTATTGTGTGTTTGTTGGTAGCAATTTAGTCTTTTGGAAGAGTAAGAAGTAACCTGTTGTAGCTCGTTCTAATGCAGAGTCAGAGTATTGAGCCCTTGCTCATGTATGTTACCTGTGATGCCACTTATCTCCGTCAGTTACTTGATGAATTACAGTATCCAGCTCCTCGACCTACTCAATTGTGGTGTGACAATCAATTTGTCATCTATGTTACATCAAACCTAGTATTCTATAAGAGGATAAACAACGCATATTAAGGTTAATTGCCATTTTGTACGAGAAAAGCTTTAAGGAGGTGATATTGTGCTGAATCATGTGAAGACCACAGATCAACTTGCCAATATTCTTACCAAGTCTTTAGAAGGGAGTCTAGCTAAATTTATTTGTAATAAGCTGAGTATGATTAATATCTATGCTCCCGCTTGAGGGGGAGTGTTGTGAGCCATGTGTTTTGGTTTATTAAGGGTAGTTTAGGTATTTGACACTAGTAGTATATAAACTCTTTTGCCAATGAAAAAATGTATGCTCTCCCATTACCTCTTCATCTAAATCTACATGATTTTGTTTGATCAACCTGATTGAATGGTTTGATCAGGTTGATTGAATAGTTCAATGCGATCAAATGGTTCGATCAGGTCAATTGAATTGTTCGATCGATGCGTCCATTGAACATGTGGTGGCGTGAGTTAATGGAGTGATGTAAATAGAAATTTCCATAACTAAATCCAAAAACATCCCCTCTAGCCTTGTGAGGTTGTGTTGGATGCATTTATAGTCTTAGCTAGGTTACCCTAGTGATTCATGGTGTGAAATTAGCACATGAATCCAAGAGTGAGGAGATTGGGAATGGTAATTTCTACACAGAGAATCTAAATGGAATGTCAACCAGACCAAATCTGGATCCAGACAAAAATAATTTGTTTTCAGATTCGTGGATTCAGTGTTAGACATGTAGTTCTGTTTTGTATCATGTCCCCACACGAGGTCATGATATGCCAAATTATACTTTCATAGTATGCTTCAAAATCCACTCCTTGCTCTTTTCTATTCACCTCTTCCATTGCTTCATATCTCCCCATAGGTGTACAATAAGGTCCTAACTTTGTATGTCAATACCACCTTAACCTGCCTCTTCTGTCATGACTTCTATTGGTGCCATTACGATATCTTTTAAGTCTTATCATTCTTAGCTCATCTGTGCATCCTACTTAACGTTTTAATATCTCCCACAATCATCTTATGTCCATGTACATGTTGACATTTAAATACTAACAAGTATGCTCCATACAACACCGCTGCCAATTAATTACTATAAAAATTTTCGTCGATCATCATTGGTGCGTTGTAATCATATGAATTTCCTAAAGCACTCTTCCGTGTCATCTAACCCACTTTAATCTTAATTATCCGATAGATTATATCTTTGCACATCCGCCCATCATTCATTACATTGACAGAAAAATGCTTGAAAGAAAATATTTTTGATGTGCTTTTCTTTCCAAGTTGAACATTAACCTCATCTGTTCCACCATCATGTGGTCAATTTAATATACTCTCTCCCCACTTTGTTTTCTTGTTATCTCCTTTATGCAATGTCTACTGTAAACAAAGGCAAAGAGAATAATGGAAAAACCTTCTTTCATTCATTGCCAAAGAGAGTTAATATACAAGTATCCAGTACCCAAAATGCCCCTAGTGGGTCAAGACTCATAATACTCTCCCTCAAGCTGAAACATAGATATTAATAATTCCCACCTTATTACAAATCAACTCAACTTGACTCCCTGCGAAGGACTTGGTGAGAATGTCAGCAAGTTGATCGGTCGTCTTTACATGATTCAACACAATATCACGGTATCACCTCCTTAGAGTTTTTCTCGTACAAAATGACAATCAACCTCAATATGTTTTGTTCGCTCATGAAAAACCGGATTGGAAGCAGTGTGCATGGCGGACTTATTATTACACCACAACTGAGCAGGTCTAGAGGCAGGATGCCCCAACTCATCAAGCAACTGATGGAGATATGTGACATCACTAGTCAAGTGAGTTACATCACAATACTCAGACTTACCACTAGATCTAGCAACAACAAACTGTTTCTTACTCTTCCACAAAACTAGATTGCCACCAACAAAAACACAATAATCACTGGTAGACTTCCGATCAGAGGGTGAGCCAGCTCAGTTTGCATTAGAGAAACCCTCAATCCGTCTGTGACTATAGTCACTATAGAGCAGGCCTCAATTAGGATGTTCTTTGATATATAGAAGAATGTGGATGGCTGCTTCCCAACGAGGAACTCAAGGATCTGACATAAACTGACTAACTACGCTGACTGAGAAGACAATATCAGGACGTGTAATAGAAAGGTAGTTCAGCTTACTCACCAAGCGTCTATATCTATCTGGATCATCCAATGCAGTATCCTCTGTAGGCAAAAGTCTCGTCCCAAGAAGCATTAGAGTGTCACTCGGCTTGGCATTAAGCATATCAGTATCTTGCAACAGGTCCACACCATACTTGCTTTGGAACAAGTAAATCTCACGCTTACAACGAGATATCTCAATTCCCAAAAAATACCAAAAAAACCTGAGGTCTTTGATTTGAAAATGGCTTTAAAGGAATACCTTCAAGGAGGCAATCCCTGAAATGTCATTGCCAGTGATGATAATATCATCAACATATATCACAAGAAAAATGCAGCCCTCACTAGAATGTCGATAGAAGACGAAATGATCTTTTTCAGACCGCTGTAGACCAAACTCTAGAATCACAAAACTAAACCGTCCAAACCAAACTCGAGGTGACTGCCGAAGCCCATATAGGGACTTCTTCAGGCGACATACATACGTACACTTCCCTTGAGAAAGAAACCCAGGAGGTTGCTCCACATACACCTCCTCATGGAGGTCCCCATGAAGAAAAACATTCTTTACAGCCATGCCATAGACCTGAGCATAGTCTTTGGCTACCAAGCGGACCATCAGGATTTGTCTTCACAGTAAAGACCCACTTGTAATCAATAGCCTTCTTCCTAGGAGGCAGAGGGACAAGATCCCAGGTCTAATTAGTCTCAAGAGCAACCATCTCCTCAGACATGGCTTGTGACCACTCTGGGGAAAAGAGAGCCTCAGGCAATGATTTAAAAATAGTGACAGAGTCCAAAGTAAAGGTAAACACCTGCAAGGAAGGAAAAACCCCAGCATATGATATATGAGCATAAAGAGGATATGTAGCACAACTCCTCTGGCCCTTCCGTAGGGCAAAAGGAACATCCAAAAGGGAGGATGAAGCAGGTGATAAAGAAGCCCATGGCGAGGACGGAGGGTCGATGGGGGCCTGTTCTGGAGCATCAATTGGAGGCACAGGAGCATCTACGGAACCCCAAGAAATCACAGGGTGATGTCCGCGAGTATAAACCTGGAGAGGTAGAGGAACCGATGAACTAAATGAATAAGCTGGAGAAGAAATTGATGGAGGAGCCAGCGGAGGAAGTGGAACAACCGGTACTCTCTCATAAACAAGAATATCATCCACGGACGAAGAGTTTGATGGTGCGCCAGGTGTAGAAGAGGAAGAAGCAAAAAGTGTAGTCTCATCAAACACATCGGCAGAGATGCAGAAACGCCGTAAATTAGGAGAATTCCCAAAAAGATGCACCTTAGGGATTTGGGATCCAACTTTGTAAGATGGGGGCGGATATCACGAACATAACAAGTGCACCCAAAGATGTGCAGAGGCAAAAGATGAAGGGGCTGGTCAGGAAACAACAAACTATAAGGAATCTCCTCCTGAAGAACAGACGATGGCATCCTGTTGATCAAATAAACAGCAGTCAACACTGCTTCACTCTAGAACACCTTGGACACACGTGTCTGAAACATAAGGGCCCGGGTAATCTCTAATAAATGACGATTTTTCCGTTTAGCCACCCCATTCCGAGGAGGGGTATCTGGATAGGAAGATTGATGAATGATCCCATGCTGACTCATGAAAGCAGTGAACTGAGAGGAAAAGTACTCACGGGCATTATCACTCCGAAGCATACGAATAAGAATACAGAACTATGTATGTATCTCGGCATAGAAGGCGAATAAGATAGAGAACAACTCATCACGAAATCGTAACAAGTATAATCAAGTCATGCGGGAATAATTATCCACAAAGGTCACAAAATAGTGAAAGCCTGCACGAGACTGAATAGAGCACGACCCCCATATATCAGAATGTATCAACTCAAAAGGAGCAGAAGCCCGCGTATCACTCCGAGACAGATATGTGGCTCTATGATGCTTAGCAAACTGGCAAGACTAACAAAATAATTAGGACACGGATCGGGCCTCAGGGCACAATCTCTTGAGGTTAGAAAGAGACGGATGATCAAAACGATTATGAAGATCAATAATGGTGGAGGAAACCCCTGAACAAGCGAAACTGGAGGGATCAACGTCCAATACTTAAAGTCCGCCTGAGGTACGACGACCTTGACTAAGAGATTTGCCTGTCGAAAGATCTTGAAACTCACAAGAATCAGCAAGCGAGACCACCCGACAATGATGAGTCTGAGCCAATGCATTGACAGACAACAAATTAAAGGATAAGGTTGGTAAATAAAGGATAGAAGAAATGGTCAAGGCAGGGGTAAGTAAGGTAGTCCCTACTCCTCGAACTGGTACAAAAGAGCCATTAGCGACCCAGACATCAGGATAAGAAGAGGTAGAGGAGTACTCCTGCAGTACACCGAGAGTGCCAGTCATATGATCGGATGCCCCAGAGTCAATGATCCAATCTCTAGGAGAAGCAGATAAATATGCGACGGAATGAACTGACGGAGCTGATGTAAGTGACTGAACACAGATGGTCGATGAAGGAATCGACTTAATCGGGCCATGTCTACTAATAAAAGCAGTCATCTCTTCAATCGTCATAAAGGAATCACATCAATAACAGAGGTAAATGCAAGGTCAAGAAGCGGATCCCGTTAGTAGCACCGAAACCAATTGCCTTGAACATAAGCCGAGACAAAATTCACCAAGCAGGGAATCATGAATTAAGCATTCCATGACTATCCAAATGGAGGAACAACAATCACATGAAGCAATAAGGCAGGCACCCAAGCAGTGGACACCAAGGACACAAGGAGTAAGGCTTCAAACTCGAGAGCATAAGGAACGGGGACGAATCGGGGAGTACCGTATAAGGAAAACATGATCAGAAGAACGAGGATATGAAGTTGCCCAGACGAAATATGCCGGTGCGTGGGAGCCACGCGCAGATCGTTGCCGCCACGCGTGGCGGCGCGTGGAGAGGCTGACGGCGAAACGGCTAGTGTCCGGATGGGCGACTCGAAGTCCTCTGTCATCCGGTGTGGGTGGTTTGTAGTTTGTGGAGTGGTTTGGAGTAGATTTGAGAAAGAGTGGAGATGAGTGGGTGAGCGGTGATTCGGTCCTTTGAAGGCTGTTTCAGTCGCGGGGAGAGGCGCACCAAGGAGGGCCTGGGCGTGTGGTAGTCGTCGGCGTCTAAGCAGGCTGTCGGAGGTCGTCGACGGCGGTGGGTGGCGTCGGTGAGTGGCGGCAGAAGGTGGTTTATCCGGGTGGAGGGTTTTGGGTTTTTCTTGGCACTAAACAAAGGTAAAGAGAATAATGGATAAGCCTTCTTTCATTCATTTCCAAAGAGAGTTAATATACTACAAGTATCCGGTATCCAAAATGCCCCTAGTGGGTAAAGACTCATAACATCTACAAATGTTTGCTTGTTAACCCAATTTAATGCATTTAGTTTTTTGCTTGCCCACTTATAAAAGCAATTGTTTTGACATTGAAAATGTCAGTCACCAATATAAAAAAATCTATTGTGAATGTAATTTTGGTCAATTAGACATAATTTGAGTTAGTGGAAGCTATAATGAATTCATTTCATAATCCTAGTGTCATTTAACCCATGCAAACAAAATGGACTGAGAGAGTACTCAGCATAGTTACCAGATTTGCGGAAATGCCTGCGTATCACGTATTGGTTCGTGCGTTTCAAAATGCAATATGTCTGGTTACTAATTCATAGCGGGATGTGAATGGTTCTTCGTTGGCTGTGAATCAAACACTTCCTTCACCGCAGCCCTAGCACACTTAGCTTCCTTCACCGCAGATCCTTGAACATCTCCAACACTCCACCGCAGCCCTAGCACACTCTTCCTCGTTGAAATAAACAGTCTCCTTGGAGTCCATAGCTGACTCGATCTCCTCCCTCGCTTTCGCAGCCCTAATTGACTGATTTACCGGGTTAGCTTGAAGAAGACAATCAGACATAAGAGAGAGATAAGGGAAGTTAGACTGTCAAAGGCTAGGAGTGGAAAAGGACAAAATTCTAGAGAGTAGAGACGAGTAAAAGAGATGAGAGAATTGAGAAGTAACTGGCACTTCATTTCTAGAGCAAAGCAAAAGGATAATCATCCAGTACAACTGTTGACTTGTAGTCCCAAGAGGATAATATAATTTATTAATTATTATATTATTATATTGTAATATAAAATTTTCCACTGCTCTAGATTCTGAATTTTTTTATTATAAAAAGGGCTCAATTGCTTTGTTTTACACAACTTAATATGGCTTTTGGTAAGAGAAAGATAATTGAATATTTTGAATCAATTATCTTTCTTTTACCAAAAGCTTCTTGGTAAGAAAGTGACTGCTGCACCCGCAATATATAAAAGAAGGAAGTATGATTCTGAATTAGTGTTATGTAATCGGTTTTTATTTCTATGTTTATCTTTCTATGAAATTCAATAAAGTTTTAGATGTTTGGGGTCCTATATTTTGTGGATATGAATATTTAGATTTTATTTACACGAAGACAATTATGAGAGTGGAGATACTAAGATGGGAAAAAAAGGACGAATCGAAATAATGTATCGGGTGTTCTAACGTACCGATTCATACAACCCCCATGAATTTGATTCTTCTCCAATCAACGAACCGCGTATCTATATGTGTATCGCGTACCGGAGCGTATCGCGAATCTGATAACTATGGTACTTAGTGCTTATCCTATTTAGTCATATACCTTGCATTTGTAGTGTCTTTGGTCTAGTTTCTAACTTTGCACTATGAGCTTCTTCTGTCTCATCGGCGAGGACAATTTCACTAACAAATAACTTACACTAATACATTTGATCTTCTAAGTACCTAATTAGATATGGGTGTCTAATTCCTCTTCAGTGCCGGGCTCCAAGCCAGCCCAGACAACCTTTATTGCCCTTACTTCCTTTCAAGTTTCAACGTTCTCCATTCTTTTTCTTTTTGAACGTAATTACACAAAGTCACGTACATTTCCTGGCCGAGAACAATGAAAATCCCCTAGGTGTACATGTGAAACTGAATCAGTATCAATGTTCAAAAGAGTTATTTTCTCATCAAGTACTGAAATAAGAAGCATAATATAGAAAACAAAAGGAAGTGCGGTACAGAGATGGTCATGAACGACTCTTTAGATATGCAACTCTAAAAGAGAATCAAGATAGAAACAGTTGTTAGAAAGAAATATGATGGTGATCCCCCAATGCAATGTGGGTTTAGGTTGCATTTCTCTACAGTTTGATGGGCCAATGGTGCCTTAATCAGATGTAGCACCTTAGGACTTGAGGCATGTTCTAGGAAAGAAAAGCACCTAAGGACTTGAACAACTTTAAATTTGAAAGGAAAATTTTATCAGACCGTGATTAGACTGGCCTTGTTGTATGGAACAGAGTGTTGGCCGATCAAGGAAAGCTACGCTCAAAGAGTGGCAGTGGCAGATGTGCATATGTTGAGATGGATGCGAGGTATTACTCGAAGAGAGAATAAAAAATGAAGAGATTCATAACTAGATCGGGGTGGTACTGGTGATTGATAAGATGAAGGAGGGGTGTCTGCATTGAGTGAGTTACCTGTGGCGGAGACCAACGGGTGCATGTGTCAGGAGAGGAGAGTTGATTGTAGTGGAAGGTAGGAGAATTAGGGGGCGATTTGGGGTGAAGTGATTAGAAGTGACCTTGAAATGTTGCTACTTTATTATAGATGATGCCCTATACTGTATTGATTGGAAGATGCATGTACGTGTGGTCGATTCCACCTAGTGGGATATGGTCAAGATGATGATGATGATGATTTTGAAGTTACTATGAACAATGAATTTGTGGAGAAAAGTGATGTATTTAAGGTTAGAAAAATCTTACGGGAAGATTTTAATTATTGGAAATTTGAACTTATATTAAAAGAGGCTTCTTTTATGCATGCTGTACACCATTATAGTGCCGGTTAGTTTTCGTCTTACATTCTGGCCTATACAAAATATTTTGGAAATTGAAGATAAATGAAAATAGATTTTAATTCAAATGAGGTTGAGAACGTGTTGCATTAAGGTTGTATGGAGTAAGTATGTATTGATGCTTATGTTTCAGCATGCTTGTATTCTTGCAAGCTTCTTTTTCATGCAACTGGAACAGATAACCAATGACCATTAGCTTCTTTTGGAAAGCCAAATATTTCTATGAAAAAGACACCAAAAGTTTGGTGTTTTGTGTACTACATGTTCTAGCCAAGATTTCTATTCCTTAGACTGTTTGGAATGGCTAAAGATTATTGACCTGGTTGTTCTGAACAGTGGATTAACCAACTCAAAAAGCATTGCAACCCATGCAATGCTGCTCAAGGCTTTGTTCCATTACCATTCCCTGTTGGGGAATCTAAAGGATATGAGAGAGATTGAGTTTATGGATGCTGGAATACCTGTGTTATGTAGTTACTGCTAGTGGCATTCTCTTTTCCTATAATATATGAATTCTGATTGTGCTTCAGCACTTAAAAAGGTAAAGTAGAGATTAATTGAAATGTGATGACCTCTGATATAGCAGAGGACATAGTCCTTCTGAAGCAGGAAGTGTTGCTGGTTCCTATCTATCGTCTTATCATAAGATTTGAGAACCCAATCTAGTAGATTGGAAGCTGGCCTATTCTTTGAGAATTACAGCTTCTTCCAAATTATTCTCATTTGTTTTAGGTGTTGCAAATATCATACACAGGGGACTAGGAGGCTGTGAACTGGTCAGATGTATTGACGATTGTGACAGTCACCATCTATAAGTGTATTACCTGATTTACAGAGGAAACAATAATTGTTGTCCTTGATACTAGATTACTAAAAGATTTTTTTACTCCATGAAGAGACCTACTCCCACTAACATATTAAGATTTCTAATCACCATTATCTAGTGTTGGAATTTTATTTGGTACTCTGTTATAGGTGCTGGATGCCACAGATGATGAGCCTTGGGGTCCTCATGGAACTGCACTTTCAGAGATTGCACAAGCTACAAAAAAATTGTAATTTCATGCTTTATCATAAACTGTAACCTGAACCTTGCTCTTTCATGCTTTAACATTCCTCGTAAATTTTGTTGCTTAAAGGAGGATTTCCTCAGCTTGTCATATATGATTCTGTAAGTTTTTTGTGTCAGCACTGAATGTCAGATGGTTATGCATGTTCTCTGGACAAGATTAGGTGAAACTGGCAAGGCTTGGCGTCATGTATATAAGGTATATCTTGTTTTTCATTGCCTCTTATCCATTTGCTTGAGTTTGGGTTATTGCATGTAAATGGTTTAATTCAGCTTGAGTTATTGTACCAGGCTTTGACTGTCGTAGAGTATCTGGTGGCAAATGGATCTGAACGAGCAGTTGATGATATCATAGAACATACCTTCCAGATCTCAGTATGAGTCCTTTTGTGCTTAACCAAGTCCTTATGCTATTTTCAGGGATCAATTAATAGACATTATAACTGTTTTTTTTTCCTCGTCAACTTTTTCCTGGAAAAGTCACTGACAAGCTTTGAGTATGTTGAACCGAGTGGCAAGGATATTGGGATCAATGTGAGAAAGAAGGCAGAAACTATTGTGTCACTTTTAAATGATAAGGAAAAGATACAGAATGTAAGAAATAAAGCTGCTGCTAATCAGGACAAGTAAGTTGATTGTTAAAGCTGTTTTTTTGGGAGCATTTATTCATATTCATCAATTTAATCTTCGTTAACAATGAGATGCCTTGGTGCGACTAGATACTTCGGACTGTCATCAACAGGCGTGACCTCCAAGTCAGGTTCAACTTCTTATGGTAGCAGCAGCTTCCAGAACAGTGATAAATACTTAGGTTTTGGTGGTACTGGTGATAGTGATACATTCGGCCACAAAGACAAAGATGAAGATCAATATGGAGAAGAGAAGTTTGACAAATATGTCCCCAAATCACGCCAAGGCATGTCTGAGAAGAAGTCATCAACTAGGTAGGGAGATGTACAATTTCTGGTAATTTTGATTTAAGGTAAATGCTCTCTAGTAATCTGACCATTTATTTACCTGAAATTCTACATACTCGTCTACCTTGTGTCAATGCGAGTAAGCTAAAGAAGGAGAAATGACTTGCCGGAGGAAGTATGCAGGGAACCTGTTGCATAAGTTCATTTTTCATGTGCCATATATCACTTTGGGTGTGTATGTTGGCATGGGCATAGGCTGAGGCACATGCATTGGCAGATACAAGCATGCTTGCTGAAGAAGGTTTTGCTTTCTGGGATTGTGGAATTGAGGATTTGTGCAAATTATAGTGCCGTACTAATGGTGTCATAGTTTGATTAAGTTATAAACTTACCATAATTTTATGATTGTAGCAAATTGACTGTTCACATTCTGTAAAATGAAATGGTTGGAAAGCTTAGCCCTTAAAAGTGAGGCTCTTCTTGTTATATATTTCATTACTATAAGCCCACTACAATGTAAAGTATGACATAGCATAAATCTAGGCCCAAGCCCATTACACAATACTAACTTACTAATTCACAACACCCCCCTCAAGGTGGAGCATAGATATTAATCATGTCCAACTTGTTACAAATATACTCAACCCGATTTTCAGAAAGTGGTTTAGTTAGAATGCCACCAAATTGTTCCCCTGTCTTTACATGGTTCAAGAGAATATCACCACTCTGTAACTTCTCTCACACAAAGTGAAGTGACAGTCAACCTTAATATACTTCGTTCTTTCATGGAAGATCGGATTGGAAGCTATGTGGATAGCGGGCTTACTGTCACACCACAACTGAGTAGGTCTTGGAGCAGGAAGCTCCAACTCATCGAGTAACTGCCGAATATAGGTGACATCACTAGTCATGTGAGCTAGAGCACGATACTCAGATTCGGCACTGGATCTAACAACAATAGATTGCTTCTTGCTCTTCCACGATACTAGATTTCCACCAATAAAAACACAATAATCACTGGTGGACTTCCGATCAGAAGGTGAGCCAGCCCAGTCTGCATCACAGAAACTCTCAACACGTCTGTGATAAGCTCAAGCTAGAGCATAGATATTAATAATGACCAACTTATTACAAATATACTCAATCCGTTTTCCAGAAAAGGGTTTAGTTAGGATGTCATCAAGCTGCTCGCCTATGGCTCAACAAAATGTTGCCACTCTGCAACTTCTCTCTCACATAGTGATAGTTAATTTCGATATGCTTCGTTCTTTCATGAAAAATCGGATTGGAAGCTATGTGGATATAAGATTGATTGTCACGCCATTCCTCAGCAAGTGTTTGGGTAGGAAGCCCAAACTCATCGAGTAACTGATGAAGACAGATGAGTAAAGCACGATACTTAGATTCGGCACTAAATCTAGCAATAACAAATTGCTTCTTGCTTTTCCACGAGACAAGATTGCCACCAACAAAAACACAATAATCACCGGTGGACTTCCGATCAGAGGATGAGCCAATCCAGTCTGCATCAGACAAAGCCTCAATACGTCTGTGACTATGATCACTATAAAGTAGACCTCGACTAGGATATCCTTTGACATATCGAAGAATGTGTACAACTGTTTTCTTATGAGGAACTCGGGGTTTGACATAAACTGGCTAACAACGCTGGTTGAGAATATAATATCGGAACATGAGATGGAGAGGTAGTTTAGCTTACCTACCACCCGTCTGTACCTATCTGGATCATCTAATACAGTACTTTCTTAATTAGTGCATTTATATGTGCTAAGTCTCTGCTTTCATTGTCTTATTCTAACATCATTCTGTGCTATTAGAGCATGATTCATCTCCTATTTAACTTTGACCATCCATTTGTGCACTTGGTGGAAAAGACGTGATTTTAGGTATGATAGTGAAGTCCGACACCAAAAAGGCCGACGGCGGCATTGCCGCCGTCCTTATGCCCTTGGAGAATCTTCTGGTACGACACCAAGAGCATGCGGACCAAGAGCATCACGGACATGTCGGCTTCGTTCAAACACATTATTAAGGACCTGTAAACCATGGATTCCCGAATTTTAAGGAATGCGGGGATACCAAGATTGGCATTTCACTTGATCACCTCGAGTTCTCAACATAGCGAGTTAGCGATTCTCAAACGAAGAATCCAGAAGAACATGGGCAACAAGTTATCAACTCCAACAAAAAGGAATATTTGGCAATTACATCTAAGTTAATCTGGGCCATTGATTTCATGACGACTTTCTATCAGAGGATTGATCAACAAACTTTCGCTAGCTCACTACTTACGTGGACAATAGTCTTTCATCTATAAATAGCACTTGAACGCATCTGTAACAGGGTCTTTGCTTTCGCAGACCTATAGCTATTGCATATTTCTGTTCATCTTCCTTATCACTTGAGTTGTAAATTGTTCTTCAAGGTTAATGAGAATTTGATTGAGTGTTATAGATTTCTGATCTGATTTCTCTGTTCTTCCCATTCATCATCGCATCACAACGTCCTTAAGTTATGATCCACACCTTCATGCTTGCTTATTCACTGATCATCATAACCACTTCATCCTCATCGATTTAGAGATTGAGATTCAGATTCGTGCTAATTCAGTGAGCTAAGGTCAGTAATGGAGATCGAGTTCATGCAGACCAAGCAGATCTTCTCTCTGTGATTCCTTGGGGTATATTTCGAGAACAGGCGGTGGCCGATTCTGACGGTCAGAGATAGAGGAATTCTCACGGATTTTCTCTCTCTTATCATTCTACTTGATTTGGCTGGATTATCTGTGAGTTGGCTCTATCTTAATTGAGTTTTGTTTTCTCTGTGTTGAGTGCTTCAATTCCCTTTTATCATTTCAAGTTTAGTTAGTTTATCATTTGCTACTTAGTTGTAGGTCAAGCCTAAGGATATTAATCTTTATCTTTGATCCTACGATCTTACTTTTAATGACGGTAACGAAAGCGATCACTTCTGCAGGCTAAAGTGTCATCTCAAGAAATATCGGAGTGTCACTTGGCTTAGTGTCAAGCATACCAATATCTTGCAACAAGTCCAAATCATATTTGCATTGGGATAAGAAAATCTCACGTTTACAACGAGATACCTCAATCCCCCGAAAAATACCTCAAAGACTCGAGGTCTTTGATCACAAAATGACTGGAGGAATGTCTTCAAGGAGGTGATCCCTGAACTGTCACTACCAATAATGACAATATCATTAACATACACCACAAGAAAAATATAGCTATCACTAGAATATTAATGGAAGACAGAATGTTCTTTTGCGGACCACTATAGACCAAATTTTAGAACAACAGAATTGACCATCCAAACCAAGCTGGAGGAGACTGCCGAAACCCATAGAGGGATTTCTTGAAGGACATACATACCCACACTTCTCCTGAGCAACTAACCCAGGAGGTTACTCCACAAACACCTCTTTAGGTCCCCATGAAGAAAAACATTCTTCACATCCAGCTATAGAAATCAAAAGACGAACAAAGGCTATTTTAGCCACAGGAGAAAATGTGCTAAGTGAGCCTTGAGACGAGCAACGGAAAAATCAAGATGCATCTTCACAACAAAGAGTCACTTGTAACCAATAGTCTTCTTTCTTAGAGGCAAAGGGACAAGATCTCAGGTCTGATTAGTCTCAAGAGCCGCCATCTCCTTAAACATGGCCTGTTTCCACCCCGGTGAAGAGAGAGCTTCAAACATTGATCGAGGGACAATGGCAGAGTCCAGGGAAGAGATAAAAGCCTGCAAAGGGAAAGAATTCCCCGCATATGATATATGAGTAGGGTGAGGATGTGTAATACACCTCCGCTGACCCTTCCGAGCGATGAGAACATCCAAGTCTGAGGAAGGAACAAAGGACAAGGAATCCAATGATGGGTACTGTGAATTGGTAGAGGTAAGTCTGTATCAAAGGATATGACCCGACCCGGACGACAAGTGTATACACGATGGATAGGAAGTGGAGTTGATGGAGGTGGAGACAGAGACGGGGTTGAGATGGAGACGAAGAGTGCACATTGACATCGAAGCGGCTCATAGACCAAAGTGTCAACATCCACACATGGACTGAGATGGATGAGGAAGAGTGGATGAAGACACAGAGGAGAAGGAGAACGATGTAGACTCATCAAAGATGACGTCAGTAAACACATAAAACTTTGTCAAATGAGGAGAATAACACCGATAATCCTCATGAGCACGAGTGTAGGCTAGGATAACACATCTCAAGGATTTAGGGTCAAGTTTAGTGAGAGTAAGGCGTATATCTTGAACATAACAAGTACATCCAAAGATACTTAAGAAAAGAGAGTGGGTGGGGTGTAAATAGCTATTTGTGAAGAGGATATGAAAGGTCTCAAACAG